>SNQJ01S0149345.1:59120-71349 GCA_010110895.2 Picea sitchensis | reverse complement strand
AACATAGGTTGTAATTTCAAAAATAACTCTTTGGATTCTTTTCTTAAAAAATTTTACTTCGAAAAGCCTTTAAACTTGTTCTAAGTGAAACCCTTAAGGTTTAAGTATTAAGAACAAATGCTTTTATTTATCTATCATCTTACGGGATAAGTAACGCAATTTTTTATTTTTTTTAACTTAACTAATTTTTTTTTTTATTTATTTATTTACAAAATGAGAATAGATTTTCTAAAAATGAAAAACAAAACGGTATATACAATGAGAGTTTCTGAAAATTAATTATTCCATATAATGCTTTAAAAAACGCCCATTGACAGGGGCATTCAAGATTTTACCATCCAAATTTTCAAGAAGAAATGAATTTTTTCCTTCAGGAGATGCTACCTTAAATGGTTCGTACCAAATATGATCGAATTTCCCATTTTTTCCTGAATCCTCTTTTCGAGCATCCCATCTCAAAACCAGATCCCTGGGGAGAAAATTCCTATCCTTGGCTTTACGATCAAATAATACCTTCATGTCATCCTGGTACTTCTGCAACTTTTCATCCACTATCGCCCTGTGTTGCTAAACTTCAATCAGCTGGTTTATCTTTCTTGTGAGAGGATTTGGTTCTTCCTTGTCGTCTTGCCATAGTTTCATCACAGGAAGTGCTAGGTTTATAAGCAACACTACATTTGTTCCATATACCATTTGAAAGGGAGAAGTACCGATAGACGTTTTTGTGCCTATCCGATTTGCCCACATAGCATATTTTAAATGCAAATGCCAAGACTTTTTATTTTCGTTTAACACTTTCTTGATTATACTGATTAAGCTCTTGTTTGAAGACTCTGCCAGACCATTTCCTTGAGGATAGTATGTTGTGGAATGACCCAGCACAATATTATATTTCTGGCCATAGACTTAAAATCCTGAGCATTGTTTGTGACTATCTTTCTGGGACAACCGAACCTAGACAAGATATTTTCTTCTAAGAATTCTATAACTATTGAATCAGTAACCTTCCTTGTTGGGATAGCTTCCACCCATTTGGTGAAATAGTCTGTAGCGGTAAGAATCCATCTGTGTTGAGCACTTGAATGAGGATTAATTTCACCTATGAAGTCTAGTCCCCATTGCTAAAAAGGAGCTTCTGTCTTGACTGGGACCAATGACATCACTTGTAGTTTATGTTTTCCTGCAAAAAATTGGCAAGGGCTGGAAGCTCGTACCTTATTATTAACATCTGGGAAAAGTTTGGGCCAGCAATAACCATCCCTCAGGATTTTATATGTCGTAGCCCTCCAAGTGTGGTGTCCTCCATAGACTCCTTCGTGAAATTGACCTATAACTTCTTCTGTTTCTAACTCGACCAGACAGACCAAAAGGAAGCCAAGCGGTTCTTTCCAATATAATCATTTTTTATGAAATACAGTATTTGACTTCATGCAGCTTTAGCGTTCTAGCTTTGGATGGAGACAAGTCAGTTGGACATTTCAATGTCAGTAAGTATGTTACTATGTCCTTGTACCAATTCGACGACGCGAATTTCTCCTCGATTCTGTTTTCGACTATTTGGTCCTCAAGTTCATTCACGTCTACCCATTCTTCCTCCTCCTAAGAACTGTTTATACCCAGAGCTTTGAAATTGGATTCGGCTAAAAGTTTAGCTAAACCTTGCCCCTTTACCAATTTTGTCGGTTTAACCTCTAAGTCGAACTCTTGAATTTTGGCAAGCCATCTTCCTCTTTTTCCATCACTGTTTGCTTGAACCAAAATATCTTTTACAGAACTAGTGGGTACATATGCAATCACTTTAGAATGTAAAACATAAGTTATAAAATCTTTCAATGCTTTTACCATAGCATATGCTTGTTTTTCCATTATATTATATTTGAGTTCAGCATCTCGGAGACTTTTGCTAAAGAAGTCTATTGGTTGCTCAAAACCTTCTTCGTTCTTTTGAAGGAGTACAACAACAAGCGTGTGTTCAGAGGAAAATGAAAAAATAAGAAAATCTTTGAGATAATCAGGGCTCGCTAGTAATGGTGCCTCACTTATAACCTTTTTAATATGGGCAAAGGATGATTTATCTTCTGCTGTCCATTTTACTTCACTGTTTTTTCTGAGCATAACTGTAATCAATTTCACAATTTCAGCGAAGTTAGGAATAAATCTTCTCAAGAAATTTATTTTTCCTAAAAATGATTGAATTTCTTTCACATTCCTAGGAATAGCTATTGTATCTATAGCTTCTACTCTTTTAGGGTCAATCCTAATTCCATTTCAAGATATGATGTGACCCAACAGCTTGCCTTCTTGCATAGCGAAATGAGACTTCTTAGGATTTAAGGATAGACCAAACCTATGGCATTTTTCAAATGTTTGTTTGAGATGAATCATATGGTCTTCATCCGATTTAGAAAAAATAGGAAGATCATCCAAATAGATGACTACAAACTTGTCCCGTTCGCCAACGAAAGCAATATCCATTGCGCGTTGAAAAGTAGCACCTGCATTCATCAGTCCAAACGACATTTTATCGTACATAAACGTTCCCCAAGGAGTGGTAAATGCATTTTTTTCTTTATCAAGATCACTAACGACAATTTTATTATAACCTGAAAATCCGTCAATCATTGACATTCTATTAGCTCCTACTACTTTTTCAAGAACATGGTCCATTTTAGGTAGAGGATAATTATCTTTAAGAGAAGATTTATTAAGATTCCTGAAATCGACGCATAGTCTAATTTCCCCATTTTTCTTTCTAACCGGGACGAGATTAGCTACCCAATCAGAATATCTTAGGGGTACAATTATCTTAGCGTCAAGAATTTTTTTGACTTCTCGTTCAATAACAGGTAATAAAATGGGGTTAAATTGTCGGAGTTTTTGTTTGAAAGGTTTGACACTAGGTTTGAGGGGTATCTTATGTTCGATCACAAAAGTATCATATGTTTTCAGTTCTTCATACGACCATGCGAAAACATCTTTGTAATTTCTTAACAACTCCGTGTATTTTTTTTTATTTTCCGTTGATAGATATTTGGATAGTTTAACCATTCGGGGACTTTCTTTAGTTCCTATATTACAATCTTCAACCTCCTCTGGTTGGGGTTGTAGGGTGGTTTTTGAAGGGGTATCATCTTGATTAAAAATCCTTTACAAAGGTATTAAACCCTTGGGAATCTGGTTGTTCTTGAGAACAAACATTCGGTGATTTGCAATTTTATCATAAAATTCTTTAGAATCCTCCCCCTCTTGCATGATCCAAACATGATCATTTTGATTTTCTTGATCGATATGAATTTCTGCAAATTCGTCTAATGATTCTAGAAACTTTCGAAGTTGCTCATCGTCTTCAAAAACCTGCCAATGTTGTATGTTATTTGGTATTGAAGGGTGATGTCTCATTTGTATGTGATATTTTAATTGAAAAGCAGTCGGGGGTGTGAAAGTTAATGCAACTTTGGCTAAAGCATCAGCCTGTTGATTCTCAGATCTTGGGAAGAAATGAAAATTCACATATGAGAAGAAGTTCTCGATTAAATCCCAGACACAATTCCTATAGGACCATAATCTAGGATGCTTAGCCTGATACTGTTGATTCACCTATTTTATAATTAACTCGGCATCACCAAAGACTTCGAGTTTCTTAATTTTCATCCTTCTAGCAGCTTCTAATCCTAGCACTAAAGCTTCATACTCGCATACATTGTTTGTACAATCCACATTCCACTGAAGCCTATATGAAAAAGGAATAACAAATTGATTATCGGGAGCCACAAGAAGTGCTCCTGGCCTGGCTCCAAGGAAAGACGAAGCACCATCAAAATACATTTTCTATACACCAGTGCTATATACATTTTTCTCTATTTCTTTTTTTTCAATTTTTTCTTCTATACATTTATCGTCTACATCTACTTCAAAATCGTCATCAATAGATAATATACAATTTCCTAAATCTTGGTCGGCAATATAAATTGGATGATTGTTGGGGTTGTTTGGGTCACCTACATTAAATTCCAACCTAGTCTCTCTGTAAAGACGAGTGTATTGACCTCCGAAAACTGGAATTGTAGCATATGTGATATCCAGTTGGAGAGATCCTACAAGCTTGGCACCCCATGATCTAGATAATAGCATACCATACTTTGGGGGAATGTCAGCAACCACCACATCCATAAGAATACTTTTAGCAGGTATTTGAGCCAAACCTACCACTAGGTCTTTAATCATACCTATTCATTTGACTTTCCTCGAATCGAAAGAATATAAGTCACCATAGGGCCTTGTGATTTCAAGACCAAGTTTTTCCATGATTGCCTTTGGCATAGCATTGTGGGAAGCTCCGAAATCCAACATACATTTATGGAGAAGATGATCAAATAGGGTTAATGTAATATAAAAAGGAGCCATGGTGTCTCTTGCACCTTCGAAGTCTGGACTGAAGACTATGTTTGGTTTGTCATCCTCTAAGTTGATGACGTCGGCCTGGCTTTCATCTTCGGAAAAATTAATCATCTTGGAGATTTGTTTTATGTATATGGGATTTTTAGCTAACTCAACAAGGGGAATAGGAATTTTGATTTTATTTATTTCATTTTCCAAATTAAAGTTTCCTAGAGCCTTGTCATTTTCCATACCTTTCTTTTCAGTTTTTCGTTGAGATGTGAACTTGTTTTCATTTATAGGAGCTTGTGTCTTCACAGGGAGTGTTCCTATTGGTTCTGACTGGACAGGTTGCATATCAGCTGTGTTTCTTTTTGCAGACTGTTTATCATCAACTTTTGGAGTTGCCTCATCGGTTTGACTTCTTGGAAAACTCTTTTTTTGTTGAAACATTTGGGAAACTTTTATTTCTTGGTCTTAAATTATATTTTCCATGTAGTTCAGCTATAATATCATCTACAATATCTTGATATGTGAAATCATCAGTCATATTATTGCTAACATGTTCTTCCGATGTACTTTCTTTACTTAAAGATTCTTCGTAATCCTGTCTCGATAAATAAGGTGATTTATTATCATCGCCAAGGTTACTAATATCTTCATTGATTTCTTCAAAATCTCCTAAATCTTCCTCTCCAATGTAGTTTTCACTTTTAAAGGGTGTTGGAATTTTTTGATCTTCATTTTTAATTATTTTCTGTGGTCCCTGAGGATCAGGATTTCTTCGAAAATATTTTCTGGGGAAATTATCTCTTTTCGATTTCTCTAGTTCCATTTTTGAGATCTTGTTTGAAAGTTCTCGAATGACCCTAGCCATCTCTTCTATTCTATCTCCCAAGGATTTTCCCGATCCTGAAAATCCACCTTGCTCTTTAAATTTCCTATTTTCTTTGTTTCCAGTTTCAGTCTTTGCTTTTAGTTTCCTTGATGCCATCATGTTTGATTCAATCTCAAGCGCATCATCCTGCATTTTCGTGAGATCTATTGATCTCCTTTCTCTAAATAATAAGGTGAAGTCGGGATCAAAAGCGCTAACAAAAGTCACTTTTGTTGCAGGCTGTGAAGGTTTAACCTCAACTGGATTTTTATTATACAACTTATTGAACCTCTGTGTGAATTCTAGAACTGATTCAAAGTTTTTCTTTCTAAGGGATCCAAATTCAGTCAAGTAGTAGAGGTGATCCTTCCTCTCTCCCCATTGTCTAATAAATGCAATTTCAAGTTCTTCATAGGATCTTAAATATCTAGCTGCTAAGGATCGGAACCAGGTCCTCACCTGTCCCTCGAAAGTTTGAATGAGGAGTCTAGAATAAACATCTTCATGTTCTATTCCTAGTATGTCAGCAAATTGATAAAAAAAGTTTATATGTTCTTGGGCAGTCAGATCACCTTCCCCTGTAAATTTTGGAAGGCTTTTCATATAATTCTCGGGGAGATCATGAAGAGGAACGAGAAGAAAAAGTGGAGCATATCTAGCAGCTACTTTAGCGAAAATCCCAGGAAGCGGTACTTGACCACCTCCAGGGGCACCACCTCTAGCTCCAACACCTCCTTGTGCAACCATGGTTAGATTTGAGGCTGAAGTTCGGAAAGTGTGAGGAGAAGATTCTCGGAAATCTGGGGAAGAAACTTCAGGAAATGAGAAAGTATCGAATGAGAGGGGAAGTGAAAGCGATCTTTCAAGAGTTTCCGAAGTTTTTGATTGCGTAAAGTCAGGCTGACATATAGTATATGTGGGTAAAAAGACTTGTTTAAGTGATTTTTGTGATTTTAAAATCTTTTCCGGATCGGAGACTGGCGAGGTCTGCTTGCTATCCGAGTTTCTTCTGGTGTTATTTCGGCTAATAGCCAGTTTAGTTATTGTGGAGTCTCCAAGTGAAAAATATTAATCCTTAGAAGGTTTTATGTCCTTGTTCACTATCAAAAACAGAAAATGTCAATGTCGTTCTTCCCAGGGAAAAGTTTCATTTCTTCGTTCCCCGGCAGCGGCGCTAAAAAGATGTTGTTCCTGAGTTTATACTTTAAGGCTATAAAGTATACCATCAAGGCATCCATAAATATTTAAAGGAATAATTTGAGAATAAGAATTCAAAGGAAGGTTAAAGAAGAATCAGTTTCTCAACTGTCTCTGTATTGCTTCCTGTTGTTCTTGGATGCTAATGTCTCTCTCAATAGCAGCCCATGAACATTCTAACTCAACCCGGTTAGTTGATGTTTGTAAAATGGTATTAAATAAATTCAAGGCAATACTGGTTTGATCTTGAAGGCCTGGTTCAATGTTGGGTTTTCTACTACTTGGAACAGTCATGGAGGATAAAACTTTATTTATTTGTAAAAGGATTTTAATCAAATGTTACTTCAAATTTTCCAGAGATGAGAACAAAAAAAACAATTTTGAAATTCAAAACAATAATGTAAATACATTCGAGGTCGTTTCCTGGATTTGTAACAATTTTGAGAATCATAAAATAACAAATAAACACTACATAAAATTATGAGGCTTTAATCAAGAAAGAATCTCATATTTCGATAGATAATAATGAAAGAAAACGAGGTTTCTAATGAAGTTAAGTATTAAGGTACAAAAGATTTATAGGTATTAAAATTACTAATAGCAATTTCAGAGGAAAAACTGTAAATAACTTGATACCCAAACCAATGTGAACTAGAAATCAATGATGTAGATAACTTCAAATTGATTATTCATTAGAAAAACATTGAAAGAAAAATACAACAAAGTATAATAAACAGGGTTGAAGAACACATAGCTACAAATTTGCAGGATTCAGAATCTCGTTTGTGATATATATTATGATGTATTTGAAAATTGTTATTACAATCCTCTCTCTCCAAAAATTATGAAGCCTTTTCTCATTCTTTAGAAACTATATTTATACATTTTCATCAAAATTTTCTCATTGGTGACTAACCAACTTCCTAATATTATGGTTACATAAAAAATAATGTCAACCGTTTACAATTTCTTTCTAATTTCTAATGATAAAGACATTTAAAAAATATTTTAAGCTTGCGTTGACGAAATTCCTTTCTCTGCTTCAATAAAATGAACACATTTCCCCAAAAACTTCACAAAAGTCCTGGGAGCATCTGGTATTTCATTTTCTTCAAATAAGAAAAATCTTTTCTGCAATTCGGGCAAACGATTTTCTATCATCTTTTATGTGAATTTAATAGTTTTCAACTTTAGATTTGGCGTCACCATCCATTTGTTGATCTATGTACTATTGATCAATTTAATTTTTAAAATCTTTGTTTTCATTTCTTCGAGCTCTTCTTTAAACCTTAGCTGGTGCTTGGCAATATTAATCTCACATAATAATCCGGAACAATCATCTGCTCCGATATTCAATGAAGCTCTTTCTAAGAGATCAAAAATTCCTGGCAATCATCATTGACCTCTCTTGTTATTCTTTTATATTTGGCCAGGTTTTCTTCCGACACTTTTAATATGATGTCCCCTTTAACCTGTTCAGAAATAAATAATTTATGAATATTTCCAACTTCTTCCTTTGATGAGAAAGCCACTGCCTTCTGATAAGTCGTTCTAGCTGCTTTCACCTCCCTTTCCTTCTGGAACACATTCTCCAAAGACTTATTTGTTTCTTGAAAATAATTCTGGACTACTTCCAGATTCAAGAACACTTCCTGTTGTTCTTCCTCTATTCTCAAATATATCTCCAATGCTTTTGTCCTAAAATTTTCAAGTTCTACTACATGATTAGTAATAGAAATAATTTTATCTTGTAAATGTTTGTTTTCTTCTCCCATCTTTTGAACCCATTCCTGTGTGACCTGTATTATGTGTTTTTCCTCCTCCAAGTCTTTATTCATTTTCTAGATTTCTTTCATATCCTTTAGTCTAGCTTGTTCTAGACCCTCTTGTATTCCCCAACTAATATTTATCTCATTTTCTTTTAATTTGTCTTGCAACTGAATTATTGTTTGGTCCTTCTGTTCGAGCATAGTTGTTAAATTGCCAACAGAATACATATTTTATAATTCTATAGCACCCATTGTACCTGCTAATTCTATAGAAAATTCTCCATCCTTGAGTTTCTTTCCATCTATAATAACCCTATTCTTTTTAATCATCCCTTCTCCTCTTGGATGAATTTCCTGTTTCAAGACTGCTCTTCGCTTTTTACTGAAAAAGTAATCTGATGGGGGGATTTTATCTCTCGAAATCGTCTTTAGATAACTCACATATAAAAATCCTTCATGGGGGGTTCCAAAAGTTGTCTGCAATGGAGTTAAAGAGGTGATAGGACTACCGAGCTCTGTTGAAGTTGTTCCTCCTACCTTTTCTGGAACATTTTTCATGATTTCTGGAATTGTTTCCAGCTTTCTTCTGTTCTCCGTTCCCGATTATTTTGTTTGAGAACCCTCTGTGTCTTGGGAAGGTATCTCAGTATTATTCAACTTACCTTTTTTATTTTCTTTATCGTGTGTATTAGTTTCAAACCCTGGAGGGGGTCCTTCCTGTTCTGGTGGTGAGGTCAAAATTTCACTCTGTAAACTCTTAGGTAGGCAACTTCACCTATGGCTTTGAAAAGATGTGAATCCAGTCTGTGAGTCAGGTGGAAAATCCTGGACTCTGTTCATTACTTTTTCATAAGACTTAACATATTTAAATATATCATCATAAATAGATACTTCATGCTCATACACCTTTAGATTACAATGTATGAAATGCCTACTTATTACTTGGTAGGGGTCATATTTTTTGTGCTCAATATCTACTAATTTCACTTCTTTTAATGACTCAGCCTCTACCTTAGAATGGCCTAAATTTGATAAAGAAAATATCCCAATATGAACAGGGAAAGATGGCCGTGATTTCTTTTGAATTGCTTTTAATTCTAATCCAACACCGCCCTTTACTATCTGATAAGCTAACTCCCTGCACACCAATCTGTCCGGTAGGAATTTAGGAAGTGCATGAGGGGGAATGGAACAACCATAAACCCTAATGTAGGAAAACTTTTCCTCAATAAACCAATCGACAACTGCTTTAAGACTTTCTATGATTACATCAGAAATGCGAGGGGGTTCGCATCTAAAAAACATTTTGTGCATAGGAATAATAATAAAATGACAAACCTCGTAAAATGTGTCTTTAGAAGTTTCTTCCCAAAGAGCCGAGTGATATTTATGAATGGGTTCTGGACAGGAAATGCTCCAACTCTAATTCATTAATGGAAAGCAAGTCATAAAACAGATTGCATCCATAATATATGCAGACATATAAAAAGTTGTTGGTTGTCCCTTTGATTTGGCTGCTTTGTAGTTTAAAATTTATTGTGTTATGTTATCTGAAAAAATCTTATTGCAGTTAAAACCAATTCCTTCTGAAGCTTCCTCTAAAAAGGGCACCCAGTCTGCATGAAAATGGCAGGGATCTTTTCTCCTGAAAATTATGCATAACATAATGGCTATACAAACCATGTATTCATTTAAGGAGGCTGTGGCATAAATCCCATGAGCATCAGCCCTAAAATTTTCTTCAGACCTCTCCCATCCTCTAATCATATCGAGATATGTCTGGTCTGCCTCAATACATTCTTTTCTCTGAAACTCTGCTAAAAATTCAACATTAAAAGTATGTTTATGATTCGGCGAGAGTTTATACATTACTTGAATGTGCTCTAGTCTAAATGAGTTGACGATATCTCCTTGCTCATTTAAAATTCTCTTTGTTGGGATATCGACCTTATCCAGAGCCCAGATGATCATATCAGTGTCTGCCACAAGCCTCGGGCACGCAACGATCTTATGAAGCTCTGGCTCAGCTATGTCCCAGAAATGATTTTCAGAATCAGGATGAGCATTCTCAAACTTGTATTCCAGCAAATCTGAGATTTGAGTCCAATATTTAATAGAATCTATAGCATGTGGAGTGGTATCGGAGATAATATCTCCTTCCTGTGTGTCTTCATTCTTCTTCGGTGCCTTTCTGGGTGCCATGACTTCTGCGTTTAATTGAAAACCTGTCACAAAAAATGGATGAACGAGCTCATCTTAGAATGAAAACATAGACATTCGAATGTTTATTTTGAATATATTTAAAAAATGACAAGATTTGCACAACTGTCACAAATTTAAAGCTCTTAATGCAGAAGATATTTTACCGAGATACGCTTTTAATGTCTGTATTTAGGTACCTTCGGGTTTTGAAGAAAACGAGAAACCTACTTAATTGGTAAGCAAAACATGAATTAACACCTAATAATGATTACCATTAATCTTGTTTTTAAGAAAAGGTTAATTAATGTTAATCATATTTTAAAACTGAAAACTTCGTTTTTCGGGGTTTCGGAAATCCTGATGTCGAGAGGTATGTAGTCGATGAAAAACGATTTCCAAAAATGCGAAATCGTGAAATCGCGATGCTTTATTTAAGATTTAAATGCTTTTATCACGTTAATTAATTGAGATTATACATTTTTGGGATTTCGGAAATTGGGATTTTGGGAAACATGATGACAGGAGACGTGTGTTATTAATAAAATCCGATCTCCGAAATCGTGAAATTGCGATGGCTTGTTTTTTAAACAGGACTTAACTTATCTTAATTAACTAAATAATCACGATTAAGGCCAAAATATAATTAGTTTAATTTAACGTGAGTTATGGATCGGGGTTTCGGAAATCGGGATTTCGGGAAACATGATGACAGGAGACGTGCTCTCACAAAACCGCGAATCCCGAAATCGCGACATAATTATTTTAACCCTTAACCTTTCTTAGAAGAGACTAAATTAATTCGTGTTTAAATTAAGATTCCAACGTTTCAGGAAATCGGGGATCGAGGTTTCACTATTCGATTTGCATCAAAAATTTGTTTGTAGGAAACCCTGAATCCCGAAAATTCTTTAAAGTTTAATTTTAAAAAATCGTAAATTTAAATTTCAACACGGTTTAAATAATTTTCAAATAAAAAGCATCAGAAGTCTTATATTTTTTGTAAACATTTTTTCTGTTCATTATCCGAAATAAATTAAAAAATTAAGAAAAAGGTATCGTGAATTTAGAAATGATACGAAACTCTTGTTTTATGAAAAGTCGAAACCCAAAAAAGAAAAAAATCTAGGCCTTAAGGATAAAAATTTAAGATCTGTTTCAACATACCCAATAAAGGAACTAAGTCTACCTGTTCTCCTCATCCCACAAGGAGAAGAGGTCCCCAATTGGAGCCTATGTTGAAACATTTATTAAGTTTTTTTTATCTTCAAAACTAAAACCTTCCTTTTTCTGGTTTCGGCTTTTCATAAAGCATAATTCTCACTTTCATTTCCAAAAGGCTGATACCGAAATCCCGACAAGCTTTATTTTTTTAAATAATAAAAGGCAAAAAACCAAAGTGTTATAAAAGTCCCGACGTGTTTTCTGTAAAATTATTTTTTTTAAATCACGAAAAGCTTAAACCCTAAAAGAGTTAAGATTAACCTTTAAAAAAAAAAATTGGAATTCGGGGTTTACTAAGAACATATGTTTTAATGCATTTTGAATCGCGGAATCCCAATCCCCGATTTCCCGAAATATGGAAGTTACTAATTATTAAATATGTAAGGACCCTGCTTAAATATATGTATAGGATTACTAATTATAATTACTTATATAATTTGAATGTCCTAAAATGTTATCTAAACAATAATTATTTCTTAAATAATATTAACTAATTAATTATTATTAATTACTTGTTCATATATGTCAATGATTAATTAATTATTAATTGACTCATTAATTATGTGAGTAAAGAATTAAAGGGGTT
>SNQJ01S0149345.1:47104-59110 GCA_010110895.2 Picea sitchensis | reverse complement strand
TCCAATTTGACGGTGTCCAGACTGCTACGACCAATTTCCTTCTCGGCTATGGTGGAGAGCAGAGCCTTCTCCTCGGCTCTAGCCTTCTGTCTCAACATAGAAGTAGCCATGACCATAGCACGTTCGAGTTGCTCTCTATGCTGTCACTGCTCCTTGCGGGCGTACCAAGCCGAGCCACGGCGTGGCGTACCTCGTTTCCTCGGCATATTGCAGAGCGCTCTCCCGGAGATACACACAGGCGAAATCCAATTGAGAACGCAGGCACCAGCGACAATTCTCCATGGAGGGATGGTGTACCAGTGCGCAAGGAACTCGGAGCTACACCAACGCCTCAAAACGCAGAGCAGAACCGAGGACAGAGCAAGAAAAAACCAATAATCCGACCGCAAATCCCCATGACCTCCTTTAACAATGCGCTTGCCAAGTTCGTAAATGTTCGCTCGCTCGAGGAGTCCTCCCATCGCAGAGCTGTTATGGTTGTCCTGCATTCGTAATGCGGGTGTTAAATGGACAGCCTCCAGCATTTAAACCCCGGCTTAATTCTAAGCCATATGGCACGCTTTCGCCACATGTCACCCCATACGGGGGGGGGAAGAAACATTAAATAAGGGGATAAGAAACATTAAATGGAGGGGATAAGATAATAAATATGGGGATAAGATATTAATGGGGGAGATAAGGAAATTAAGGAGGGGAGGAGAGTCGGGGAAGGGGGATATGATGGAGAAGAGTCTTACGAGGAGGGAATTCTTTTGGGAGGAGAAGGAGGAATCATTTTGGGAGGGGGATATATTTATGTGGGAGATTTTCTGTGGAGATCTCAGGTGTGAGGAGTTTGGCTTTGGGGTATTTTTGGTGAATCAGAAGCAGGGGGCACCGGTTTGCTGGGGGTTTTGGGCACGGGGGCCAAGATTCCTTTTGGTTTCCTGGAGATAGGGAGACAGACAGGATGCTCCTAGCTGGCTGGGAGGTTATTCAGTTTGGACAGAGTTGGTCAGTGCATTAGGAAGTAGCAAAGCAGCAGGCTGGACAACCAAGTCAATGGAGAAATTAGCATCAGGAAGAGGTAATTAAATTTTATTCTGTTAAATTATTTTTCATGTTGTAAATAGATTTGAATTCCTACATAATATTTATGATTGTAGGATGTGAATGAATAATTTACGTATAGAGAAAGGAAATATATGTCAATTGTGTTAAATCTTTGTATTTAATTTAGTAGGATCTCTACAAAATACTAAGTTAATCATATCGCGATTTCAGGATTCGGGGTTCATCGATAACATGCCTCTTGTCAACATGATCCTCAATATCCCAAAATGCGAAATCCCGACTCATAATCTATGTTTAAACTGATTTAATCTTGTTTTGGAAGTTAGTCCTTAATCCTGATTAATTAATTCACTAATACGAAAATTCAAGGCTTAAGTTAATCATTTCACAATTTCAGAAATCGAGATTCATCGATAACATACCTATTGTCAACATGATCCCCGAAATCCTGAAACGCGAAGTCCCGACTCATAATCTTTGTTTAAACTGATTTAATCCTACTTTGGAAGTTAAGTCCTAATTTAAACTTGTCATGATTTCACAATTTCAGAATTCAGGATTCAGCGATAACATACCTCTTGTCAACACAATCCCCGAAATCCTGAAACGTGAAGTCTCAACTCCTAATCCATGTTTGGTCTAAATTAATTTTTTTTTGGAAGCATGATTAATGACAATTAAACTTTTTAGGTTAGTTCATGCTTCGTTTTTTGATCGAATGAAATTTTACGAAATTTAAATTCAAAAGCGCCAAAATGCACCCACTTTAATAAAGGATAACTGGTGATATGTGACACCAATGTGTATCTTAGTAAATATCCACTCCATTCAATGTATTGAATTATTGTCAGTTGCATCAGTACCTACATCGTTAAATGAATTAAAAGAGAGTTTAAAGGTCTGTGTTTCACAACATATTTTGTTTCATACTATCAAGCGTAAGACACATTCAGTCGAGCTCATACACTCTTTTTCTATGACAGGTTTTCCATCTAACATAAATTCATGGCACCAAAGAAAGCGCCGAAGAAGAGTGAAGATACAGAGGAGATGCGCAACCCAGAAGGAGATATCATATCCGACACTACACCACATGCCATCGACTCAATTAAATCTTGGACACAAATCTCTGAATTCCTGGATTATGAAATCAAGAATTCTCCTATTGATTCCGAGAATCACTTACAGGATGTAGAAGAATCAGACCTTCATAAGATCGCAACGCTCCCTCGGCTTATGGAATACAACGACATGATCAATTGGGCCTTGGAAAAGGTTGATATCCCGACAAGAATCATTTTAAATGGTCAAGGGGTCGTTGTCGGCTCATTCAGGCCAGAACATATACAAGTAATGTATAAACTCTCACCAAATCCTAAGTACACTTATAATGCCAAGTTTTTAGCTAAATTTCAAAGGAAGGAGTGTACCGAGGTAGACCGAACTTATCTTGATTTAATCAGGGAATGGTGGATATGTCCATCAAAGTTTAAGGCCGATACCCATGGGGTTTATGCCACAACATCTTTGAACGAATACATGGTCTATGTAGCCATTATGTTGTGTAGACTTTTTGGGAAAAAGAATCCCTACCATTTTCCTGCAGAATGGGTGCCCTTTTTAGAAGAAGCTTAAGAAGGATACACTTTCAACTGGAGTAATATTTTGTCTGATAAACTAGCTCAAGAAGTTTCAAATTATAGAGTTGCAAAGTCTAAAGGTCAACCAGTGGCTTTTTACATGTCAGTGTACATTATGGACGCAGTTTTCTTTGTGACTCATTTTCCCCTGATGAATTGGAGTTGTAATATAACTTGCCCCGAACCCATTCATGATTATCACTCTATGTTATGGGAAGATAATGCTAAGAATTCATTTTATGAAAGTTTTCATTTCGTAGTAATTCCAATGCATAAAAAAATTTATGGCTGTGAACCCCCTCGCATTTCTGAGCCGGTCTTAGAAAATCCCAAAGCAATAGCTGACTGGTTTGTTGATGAAAACTTCTCTTACATTAGGTTTTATGGGTGCTCAATCCCCCCTCACGCACTTCCTAAATTCCTTGCAGACAAACTGGTATTGAGGGAGGTAGCATATCAAATAGTGAAAGGTGGTATTGGGATAGAGTTAAAGGAAGCTCAAAAGAAATCCTGGCCAATGTTCCCTGTTTACGTCGAGAAATTTTCATTACTAAACCTAGGCCATTCTAAAGTGGAAGTCGAAGCATTAGAAGAGATAAAAAAGGGTCTAGAACAAGCTAGATTAAATGACATTCAAGAGATTCAAAAAATGAAATCAAGCTTAGAGGAAGCAAATAAGAAAATACAGGTCACTCAAGCACAGGTCATAAAGCAAGAGGAAATAAATAAACAATTACAAGATAAGATTAGTTCCATTTCAAATCAAGTGGTAGAGCTTGAAATATTCTAGGCCCAGGTATTGGAAATACATATGAAGATAGAAAAATAACAACAGGGAGTGTTTTTTAATCTGGAATTTGTTCAGAATTACTTTCAGGAAACAAGTAAATCCTTGGAGAATATTCTCCAGAAAGAAAGAGAAGTGAAAGAAGCCAGAGAAACTTTCTGAAAAGCAGTGGCTCTTTCAACAAAAGAGGATTTCTGGGAGGCTCAAAAGCTATCTGTTTCAGAACAGATTAAAGGTGATGTAATACTCAAGGTATGGGAGGCAGACCTCACAAAAAACAAAAGAATAACCAGAGAAGTTAATGATAATTGTCGAGGCATTTTTGACCTTTTAGAGAAAACTTCATTGAACATTGGAAAAAATGATTGTCCAGGGTTGTTAGGAGAAATTAACGTTGTCAAGCATCAGTTAAGATTCAAAGAGGATCTGGAAGAAATTCAGGTAGAGATTCCACAAATAAAGGTAATCAATGTCACTCAACCTGACAAATGGATAGTAATGCCTAACTTAAAGTTAGAAACTATTAAGTTCATGCGAAAGATAATCAAAGACTGTCTGCTAGAGCTACAGAGAAATTTTTTCTTATTTGAAGCAAAGGATATTCCAGAAGCTCCCAGAGTTTTAGTACAGTTTCTGGGAAAATGTATTCGTTGTCTTAAAGCAGAAGGAGGAGGTTCATCAACGCAGACATGAAATATTTTTTTGAAGATTTTCATCATTGGAATAATAAAGAAGTTAGAATATAAATGTAAATGGTTTGACATTGTTCATTCATGTAACCGTTAGTCTTAGGAAGTTAGTTAATCACCGACGGGAAAAATGTTCGGTGATCATGTATAAATATATTTTCACAAGACTGAGAAAGCGATTTTTGGGTTTTTGAGAGATCCAATTGTATTAAAATTTTTCCAATCCACTGTGATATAAATAATACAGACGAGATTGTGAATCCTGTCAACTTGAAGCTATGTGTTCTTTTACCCTGTTTTCAATATTTTTCAATATTTTTCTTCTTATGTCTTTCTAATGAATGATCAACTATAAGTTTATTTCACGCATCTATTGTAGTTGCAATTCATTTGGTTATTAAATCATTTACAATTTTTCCTCTGTGATTGCTATCATTAGTTTCAAGACCTGTAGGTCATTTGAATGATTATATTTTACACTTCATTAGATATCTCGTTTTCCTCTTTACCTCTTGTTACAATATGAGATTCTTTCGTGATTAAAGACTCATATTTTATTAGCATTGTTACTTTGTTATTTTACTATTCTCAAAATTGTTTCAAGTACAAGAAACGGCCTCAACTGTTATTATGTTATTATTTTGAGTTCCAAAACTCTTTTTCTCTTTTCATCCCTTAAAAATTGAAGCAACAAATCTTCAAACTTTTCATATTTAAATAAAATTTTATTTTCCATGACTGTCCCAAATAATATACAGCCTAACATAGAACCTAGCCTCCAAGATCAAACTAGCATTGCCTTGAATCTGTTTAATACTATTTTGCAAACAACAACTAACCGGGTTGAATTAGAACGTTCATGGGCAGGTATCGAGAGAGATATCAGCATCCAAGAACAATGGGAAGCTAGACAAAGGTAGTTGAGAAACCAACTCTGGTTTACCCTTCACTTTGATTCTTACCCTTTAATTACCTTTACCTTTACGGATTCCTTGACGGTATACTTTAGAGCCTTAAAGTATAAACTCAGGAACAACAGAGGCGATGTCACAGGAGAAGATAGGGTGACTACAGGAAAAACTATAGATGGAGCAAGGATCATAAGAACTTCAGAGAAGGCGCCATTGTTTGATCCAAGGAAAGAGAAGCACACTTTTGAAGAAGCAAGAAGATAATTTGTAGGTGAACATGCTTCTTCATATAAGGCACAACGAGAAGTAAGGGAGTGTGAAGTGCCTCCAACATTTGATCAATATGACTTACCTAGACAGGGAAAAGAGGTAAGCAAGCTTATGGACTTCTTGTATACTTGTGTTAACTTTATTAAAGATGAAAGAGTTTTGCAGGAACTACAACACCTGATAATACAATATGATATTGGAAGAGTAGATCCTATGATAAATAGAGTTGTGAATCAAGTATCTAGAAAATGGAGGACAAGCAAGGAACTACACCTTAGTTCTCGGATTGGAGACTGCGACATAGACTATGTGGTCCTCTACCTAGGATCAGAAGTAAATGTTATGATGAAGCAGACTTGGGCATTGATGGGAAAACCTAAATTGATTTACTCTCCTATTATGCTCAGAATGTATAATCAACAGGTGGTAAGCCCCTTTGGAAGGCTAGAGCATGTCCCTGTGGACATCGATGGGGTAAGAACATTTGAAGAATTCGAAGTGATTGAGATTGTTGATGATAGATTTCCTTATCCTACATAGTTGGGTATTGATTAGGATTTCAACAATTTGACTGTTGTTGACCTAAAAAAGAGAAGAATAAAATTTGAAGGTGATGGCCTTAGGGTCATTTCACCTCTTGATCCTAATGAAGGTCACAGATACATGGAACCTATAAGGGAAGAAGACCTCACCTACGATCTAGAGAACATCTATAAACTGGAAGAAGGACAACAAGATTATATTAATCCTATAGCAGATGGAAACCTAAGTTGGCAAAGTGAGAGTGCATTCTCATCAGATTCAGAGGAAGCATTGGAAAATTGGCATAACAGAATGTATGAAGTCTCTACGCGTAGGTGTGCCAGATTGACTAAAGTAGTTTGTTGGATTGACATAGAAGTAAGTAATATTCCTACATTTGATCGCTCGAATTATTTAGAGACATTTATAGTTGAATTTGAGAGAATTGTACCAGTACAACAATGATTTTTGGCACTAGATGAAGCCTTTAAAGAAACACTAGCTAGATGGTGGGGAACACACAAGAAGAACATAGCAGAGTGGGTACAATGTCACACCTTGTTGATAGTGCACTTTTCAGACCAAGTTTAAGGTTGCGAAGTTTGGTACACAAGTCAAAGTTGTCCTAAGGACCATATGCGAAGTTGTGAGGAGGCTTGGAGCAACATTCCTAAAGAAAAGTGGGTACATAAGTTCATTAACACCTCAGATACTACATCTATCAACTAGTATCTTCAAGAAGAACTGCGCTTAGCCATTACAGATTGGTATGGTATGACCCAGAAATTTATAACGATGTTCCTATTTGAAATTGAATACCCCACAGTAGATCAGGATTTACAAATTATAAGACAAAAGGTCTTTAAGGAAGTATGTAATCTCCCTCTCGACCAAGAAGAATATGAATGGACTGCGCCTCTTTAATGGTTACATGGTTTCTATAATAGTAATAATGATGAGGATGATGATCCTAGGAACGTGAACATCTCTAAAACTGAAGGACAAAGAGACATAGAAGGGATAGGGATTGAATTACCTTTTGTTGGGAAGCCTATCAAAATTAAGAAAGTTAACATTCGAACAGAGAAAACACCTAAGTTAGCAAATGTTGGAGACTATTGGGATGATGCCACTATTAGTAAGATTACAGAACTATTGGATGAGTATCAAGAATTGTTTCCAACCAAGTTCACAGACATGAAGGGCATAAAAGGACCCATGGGAGAAATGAATATTTCTTTGAAAGAAGATGCAAGGCCTATCAAGCAGAGGGCTTACAAAATGAATCCCAACTACAAACATAAAGTTAATATTGAATTAGATAGAATGTTGGAAGAAGGAATCATAGAACCATTTGAAGAATCTAAATGGATCATCCCTATGGTGATCCAAGATTAAAAGTCAAGAGAAATCAAAATATGTGTAGATCTAAGTAAATTGAATGATGTGTGTTTACATGACCCATTTCCTACACCTTTTACTGATGAAGTTATAGATAATGTAGGATAACAGGAATTCACCAAATCAGGCTATCACCAAATCAAGTTATCACCAAATCAGGGAAACTTCCTGTCAGACTATCACCAAATCAGAATTGCTAAGGAGGACAGACATAAGACTACATTTGCAATAGAATGGATTTCTTTTCAGTACACTGTGATGCCTTTTGGTTTGAAGAATACACCAACCATATTTTCTAGGGTGGTCTTCGAAGCATTTAAGGAATTTTTACATAAGTTTTTGGAGGCATACTTTGATGACTGGACCATTTTCAGTCTACTAAAAGATCACATTGAATGTTTGAGACTAATACTAGATAAGTGCAGGAAATGTTAGACTACCCTGAACTTGAAAAAGTGTATTTTTCTTTTCACCTTTTGGACTGTTGTTAGGACACATTGTGTGTAAGTATGGATTGTTGGTAGATCCTTCCAAAATTGCTATAATTGTTGATCTACCTCCTCCTACTTCGGTTATACAGCTGTGCACTGCATTGGGACACACGGGATATTATAGAAATTTTTTTAAGGTTTATGCATAGATAACAACACCCATGGAGAATATATTAAATAAGGGTAGTAAGTTTCAATGGACAAAAGAATGCCTACAGAGCTTCGACACACTAAAGCAGAAAATGGTCACTATGCCTATTTTGGTTTTTGCAGATTGGAGTAAGGAATTCAATGTTCATGTAAATGCTTCATCCATTACATTAGGAGAAGTCTTGGCACAACCAGGTGAAGGAGACATTGACCACCCTATAGCCGTTGATAGCAGGAATATTTCCACATCTGAAATGAATTATACCACTACTGAAAGAGAAGGCTTAGATATGGTATATGCGATGCAAAAGTTTAGACAATACTTGTTGGGAGGACATTTTAAGATGTTCACTGATCATTCTTAATTGAATTACTTATTCAAAAAGCCAGTGTTGCGGGGAAGAATATGCAGATGGATACTATTATTCCAGGGGTATGACTTCGATATAGTGTTCAAGCCAGGAAGAATGAATAAGGGACCTGGTCACTTATCTAGGTTAGAACATGGAGAGGAACCTACCATTTTGGATGATACACTACCATATGCACAGTTGTTATCCATCAGAAAAATTGATGATCACTTCGTCGAGATAGTCTAGTTCCTATCCATAGTGATGGCACCTCGCGAGTATACAGTTATTCAGAAGAAATAGTTGGTAGTTTGTGTTGTAGGTTTTCAACTTATAGTTGGACAGTTATATAAGATGGGACCAGATGATATCTTAAGAATATGTGTTATGGAGTCAGAAATACCATTGATTCTTGAAGAATCACATGAAGGCATCGCAAGAGAAAATTATGTAGGGAAAGAAACAACACTGAAGGTTCTCAGAGCTAGCCTCTAGTGTCCCACTCTACATAAGGATGCTAAGGAATACTACATAGCATGTGATGTATGTCAAAGAGTAGGGAAGCCATCCAGAAGGGATGAGATGCCTTTATCACCTTAGATAACTTTACAGGCATTTCATAAATGGGCTATTAACTTTGTGGGACCTATAAACCCACCAGGAAAGCTCACATGAGCTCGATATATCATCACTACTACAGAGTACTTGACTAGATGGGAAGAAGCAAGAGAATTTGAGGACTATAGTGCAACTACATTTGCGGAGCTCATCTTTGAGGATGTCATAACTAGATTTGGATGCCCGAAGATCCTTATGAGTGATCAAGGCACATACTTCATTAATAAAACTATTGAAGCCTTGAATCAGGAATTCGAAGTTCACCATTAGAAGAGCACACCATACCACCCACATGTGAATGGTACAGTCGAAGCTTTCAATAATATTTTGGAGACAATGTTGACCAAGATTTACAGTGTTAACAAAGATGATTGGGATTTGAGAATTCCAACAGTGTTATGGTCTTATCGAACTACTTGAAAAAAATTAACAACGCAAACTCCCTTAAGTTAGTTTATGTCTTGGAAGCAGTGGTACCTATGGAATACTTGGTTCCTACTTTGAGAATTGCAGCATTTACAGGTATGGATGACGTTGTCGTTGTTCAATAAAGGCTCATGCAATTGATGGAACTAGATGAAGACAGGTTCATTGCAAGATTTCATCAGCAAGTACAAAAAGAACGAGAAAAGGATTACCATGTCAGACATATCAAGAATAAATAATTTAAACAAGGAGATTTGGTACTTTTATACAAAACAAGTTCATGAAGCATCCAAGAAATTTTAGGACACACTGGATTGGGCCATTCGAGGTTGCCTATGTTACAGAGGGTGGAGTTGTGCAGTTGAGGACCCTTAATGGAGAATGGAAGGATGGTTTAGTAAATGGAAGTCGGTTGAAACTGTATTATGAAAACCAACTACCTCACAATGCTCAGTAAAAGCAAGGAAGAAGGTTCTAGGTACCGGTTTAGTTGAAACTAGGTACTAGACACAAAAAAGATAGTTTGCACAGGAGAGGGAGGGACAGACCAAAAAGCACAAATTTCTTCGTGCAGTCTGTAATCAAGGTAATATAGGAGGTTCCACCCTACAGTGACTCAGGTAGGGATGATTTTAAGGATGGAAATTTATTTTAAAATGTAGAAACCTTGGCGAATCTTACTAATCCTTCATAAGCCAACTATAAATGTTTGGCGATATTTTTGTAAAAATATTGAAATTTCTATGGATTTTATGTATTTTGTATAAAATTTTGGCGATTTTTAAGGTAAAATAATTTTATCCTATAGAATTTGGGCGAATATTTTTTAGAATGGCGAATCGTTCTTTGGAAAAAACCATGGAAAATTAGCCCATGAGCGAAATTTAGCCCCTAAAATAATCCTTGGACTCAGGATGAGTCACATGTGAGTGTTGGGGGCCTATTGGCCCTTATTCATATATTAAGGAAGAAAGAAAATATTAAATAAGAATAAAGACAAAGTACAAAGTGCTCGAAAGGCACACAAACTGAGGAGGGGTCGAAGTGGTCAAAGAAGCAGAAAAGAAGGCGAGAAGTAAAGGAAAACTGAGCTATTAAAAGAGAAGATCAAGGAAAAAGCAACAAGGAAGATGAATCGTCGATAGGTTAGCAAGCGGAAGAATACACTAATAGGTTCTTTGGAGCACCTTGTGGAGAAGAAGGAAGAATATGTTGGCGAAGTCCTTAAAAAGAGGGTTTTTGGTACCTAGGGTTTTAGTACCTAGGGTTTTGGTACCTATTTTTTTTGCACCTAGAATTCGATCTAAGGTTTCTAAGAGTCATAGAGGTCTAGAAGAGTGGAGAGTGGTTGTTGTTGATATAGAGAGTTTGAGCTGAAAAAGTATATGTCTTAGAGAATTCTTGTAATTTTGGATCTTCATTTGCGTGCAAAGATCTACTCTGCAGTTGGGTGCGTAGGGTTGGGAAGTAAAGAGGAGAGAGAGAAGGATCTGTATCTAAGTGCGCATATAGAACTGTGTATTTTCATCTACTTTATCAATAAACAAATTTATGTGGATGTAGCTCAAGAGAGAGGGTGAACCACATAAATATTGTTGTTCTATGTGATTGATGTTGTGTTATATGCTATCTGTTATATTGTTATTGCATTCTTGTTTTCCTACTGAAGAGGAGAAATATAACTAACTTCACAAATTTAAGCATAATATTGTTAAGAATATCTAGGTTATCTTGTGTTGTTATTCAAGAATCATCTTGCACTTCCTCTAGTTGTAGACACATGTGTCTTGCAACCCCCCTATTGCTACATCAGGTGAGACTTCATCTACTTCACAGGTGTTGCCGAAAGGGCCAATAGTTAGGGCTTGTTGGTGCATTGTTAGAGTTGAACCCTGGGTCTGCCCCTATTCCAACAATAACAATAATTTGAAATTCTTAAATTCTTAGTTCACCTAGGGCCTCCATTTATAACATGCCTTCAAGGAATTATTCAATTGGTTATTGGTGTGAACAAGGGGCCCTTTAGGGATCCCTTTGGTCCTTGACTAGCCCCCCATTTGGATTCAGGTCAAATCTGAGGGTCAAATCAAATTAGGAGCTAGTCCATAAGTGGTTGAGGGGCCGACAAGAACCATAAATGTGTCATTCACAGGAGTGTGTGGATTTTATCGTACATAGTCGCACATATGGCACATTGTGCACTCTACAGGCTTATTTGGCCCACACATTGTGCGCGTGATTCCTTTAGTGATTCGACGCATGTTAATTTTTGTCAAGTTGTATATTTTTTGCCTCTTGGAAGTGCATTTTTGGTGCTACAGGTGAAATAATAGGTGTTTGGAAATGTTGTATTTCTATAACCATTTTCATGAAATGTTGCAGATGCAATTTCAGTGATAACAATTATGAACAAAACAATACCCTTCTAGTAGATTCAACCACTTGTCTACAAAATATGCGTATATTTGACCTTCAAATATAGGAATATCGAAGTTGATTTGTACCTTGAAGGGGGCGGCGCCTCCGCTCGAGGAATATTCATTGCCTGTTGGTAGCCTCCGAAGGATTTGCATGAAACTATCCATCATATCATTCCTCTATTGCGTGAGGGCTCCCACAAGCAAAATTTTGAAAGGATCTCCTGTCCCCTCATCTTTATTTTCTCCCACCATGAGAGGTCGTTTGGGCATGAAATATC
>SNQJ01S0149345.1:35687-45918 GCA_010110895.2 Picea sitchensis | reverse complement strand
AATAAACACAGAGATATGAATACTAACACAAATATCGAGTGAATAATATCTTCTATTAAATAATGAAATAGGCTGAAACTATAAAACTGCAGAACCGAAACACTTTCTCAAATGGTGGTAGCTAACTCTGAGAAGAGATGTGGTTGTTGCGTTCATTCGTTCGAACCTAATGGATTACAATGAGGCTCCAGAGGTTTTTTTGATATTACTCATGAATTCCAAAACCCTAGACATCCACAAATCTAACCCTAGAATGTGAAACACCAAAAGTCATGTGAGACCTATGGGTAAGTTGGTGTAATTTGGTACCTCAAATTCCAAGGGACATAACTTTTGCATACGACCTTCGTTTTAGGAGAGTGATAGCCCGTTGGAAAGGTATTTCAAATAAATACACATTATGTCATCAAAATCTAACTTCAATTATAGTTTGACTGTGTCAAGCCAAAAAAACAACATTTAGGGCCCCAAAATGTCCCTGGAAGTACAACAAGATGCGATGACATGAAAACATAAAAGATAAGCCAGTTGGATTAGGTGAGAGGCAAACTGTATCCACTTGGAGGATGTGTGGGGCTTCAGACATCCCCAGAAGTGTAGAACCAATAATTACAAAGAAATGCAGAAGAACGTGATGAACAAAAAACAGACATGAGGAGCCAGTTGGAATAGGTGTGTGGCCACCAATTTCCACCTGGATCAATCCTCCCCCATTAGGAATAAATGGTATCCATTGCGTTGAGTTCCCCCATCATGTGAGGAAAATTCTGTTGGATTTGGCCCCACGTGAGACACTTTCCTTGGTGTAGAATTTGTCCTTCCTTGAAAACCCAATAAAGTTGGATCCACTGCTGGCGAGTGCCCTTGACCTGTGTGTTCACTATCTGATCAGTGGATTCTTGCTCCATAAAATCATGGTTGAGCTATGTTGGTGTCAGTTGTTCTGCGATCTCGGAGGTTTCCAATAATGGGGGAAAATATGGTCGAAGGAGGTCCACATTGAATACTGGATGCAGACTAAGGAAGGGTGGAGTGTTGAGCTCAAAAACATTGATACCGTCAACCTTGGTGATAGTGTAAGGCTCAGATGCAGACTAAGGAAGGGTGGAGTGTTGAGCTCAAAAACATTGATACCCTCAACCTTGGTGATAGTGTAAGGCCCATAACTAAGTGGGAGAAGCTTCTGATGCGGCCAGATGAGACACTCCTTTTGCAAATGTAACTAGACTTTGTCACCAACCTAAAACTGGTGTGGTACCCTATGTTGATCATGGTGCTGCTTATACTTAGCATTGGATTTCTGCAAAATTTCCTGGACCTTTTGATGGAAATATGATCAATGAATCTAGTGGCTTTGTCGATTGCATATTGATCAGGGGAAGAGTCTGTCTGTGCGGTGGAAAGAGGAAGTGCAACATCAATGGGTCCATGGGGTTGGAATCCCAGACCCACCTGAAATGGGCTATGGTTAGTGGAACTATGGAGAGCCCTTTTGTAACTATGTAGTAAATATGGTAGACTCTCATCCCATGTATGTGCATTCTTAGAATTGTACATGCATAGGATGTGCACAATCACCTGATTGACAACCTATGTTTGGCCATCAATTTGGGGGTGGAAAGTAGTGATTTTTTGAGCTTGGTGTCCAATCGAGACCAGAGACTTGGCCAAAATGTGTTCAGAAACCTACTGTCTCGATCGAAGATGATGGCTTGTGGTATCTCAAAGTAGAACCACACTCAGTTGAAGAAGATATTAGCAGT
Organism: Picea sitchensis; assembly: GCA_010110895.2. Taxonomy (NCBI): domain Eukaryota; kingdom Viridiplantae; phylum Streptophyta; class Pinopsida; order Pinales; family Pinaceae; genus Picea; species Picea sitchensis. The sequence continues at coordinate 44,155 of SNQJ01S0149345.1, read as the reverse complement.
CAATGACCATAGACACACAATCATTTCCTTTCTTGGTGGATGGAAGAAATGTAATCCATTGAGATGGATTCCCAAGGCTTCTCGAGAATAGGAAGAGGGGTGTATAATTATTGCTTCTTGATGGTCGGCTTGGAAATGGCACAATAAGTGCAATATCTGATATACTTGTTGACATCATGTCAAAGTTTTGGCCAACAAAAATGTTTGTAAAGAACAAACACAATTTTCTCCATGCCAAAATGTCCTACCACCCGACTGTAGTGGGCTTTTGAAATCAACTTTGCACGCTCACTTGTAGGAACACAAAGATGACCCAGGTGGCATAAGAGTCCATCCTGAATGTGAAAATCAATGAAATTTGTGCCTGTACCCAAGAGCTGATAGGTGGTGGCAAAGTATGGATCTTGCTGATAAAGTTGGGGCCACTTAGATGCTTCATGTCCATAGGAATGGAGCACAGTGGTGAGTGCAGCCACAGGAGGCCAACTGAGGTAGTTGCAACATGATTGGAGATACTTGTATTATACTTTATGTTGAGATGGAACTACTGCAGGTAGGTGGAACACTTCTGATGGTAGTTGTTCTGAAAGTTCCCTTGTGTTTGTATGAACTACAGAGGCTTGTGATCAGTGTGTATGATCGTCTCTTTCCCCGGAATGTAATGTTTCCATTGACAACATACTTTTACAATGGAATACATTTCCTTGTCATAGGTGGGGTATTTCTAGACAGTATCGGAGAATGTCTCACTATTGTATGCCACCAAATGCCCATGTTGAGTGAGAATTGTGGCCACAACATAGTCAGTTGCATTAGTCTCAATCTTGAATGATTCTTGCAGATCGGGCAAGGAGAGTATTGGATCTGAGCACAAGAAATGATTTAGATCATCGAATTCTTGTTCTTTCTCCTTCCCCCACATGAACTTGGACCTACCACCACCCTTGTTCACCTGTTTGAGGGCCCATGCAATATGGGAGAATCCCAACACAAATTGTTGGTAGAAGTTGGCTAGTCCCAAAACAATCCGAAGCTCGGTTAGTGTGGTCGAGGTTGGCCAGTTACAGATGAATTGGATCTTAGCTGGATCAACATGTACCGCATTCTCATCAAAAATGTATCCCAAGTATTGGAGAATGTTCATTCCAAAAGAGATTTTTTCCAAGTTGGCATAAATTTTGTGTTTTCGTAGAGTGCTCAAAACCTGCTCAATATGTTGCATGTGCTCCTCCCACGTTTTGTTGAAGATGAGGATTTCATCCAAATATACTACCACAAAGGAGTTGGTGAAGGGTATAAATACATCATCCATCAACATCATGAAAGTGGCTGGTGCATTTGTTAAGCCAAAGGGCATGACTAGCCATTCATAGAGACCTTCTTTAGACATGAAGGTTGTCTTCCATACATCAGTTGGTTTAATGGGAACCTGGTGGTAGCCAGACTTCAGACCAATATTGTTGAAGAAATTTTCCCCTTGAGTTGATCAAGAAGTTCATCAATCCTGGGAATGGGGTAGAAGTTCCTAACTATGATTTTGTTTAAGGATTTGTAATCAATGCAGAGTTTCCAAGTACCATCCTTCTTTTGCACCAGTACAATTGGGCCTCCATAAGGTGAGGAGATAGGTTTTATGTGCCCCTTTTGAAGAATCTCTCTGAACTTATGCCCCATTTCCTCATTCTCCATCAGCAAGCGCTAATAGAATGGTCCATTAGGTATAGGTGCGTCGGGGGTAAGATCAATTGGATGCTTGACTTGGAAGTGTATCGGTACCCCTATAGTTGATGAGAAGATGTCTCTATATTATTCCATGATCCCATCCACTTGCTTCTGCTACAAAGAGAGGCATTTTGTAGAGGCCACAGATGTGGAAATGACCTTCTACTTACTGTGAGCATGGATCACAAAGAATAGGAACTTCCCATTCTGTGAAATGACCTTACTACATTTCTTAGCAGAGATTCAAGAAATAGTAGTATGCGGCACTACCTCTGGGATCCTATACAATTGTCTACCCAAAGTAATAATAACACTGTGAGGTCTAGACTCATACAAAACATGATGCTTCCACAAATACGGTTGTCCTAAAAGAACATCACAAACTTCAAGTGGAGCAATATCACACAGTATCTCATCTTTGAAAGGCTTGATGTCGTAGGGAAGACGTGATTATTGGATGACATAGAGATCTCTTCCTTGTAAAAGCCAATCGATGGTGTAGGGTTGCAGGTGTGGTTTCATTGGCAGGTCCATCCTCTTAATGACCTCTACTAAAATCATATTCTTCTGTCTACCGCTATCGACAATGAAATGAAGCGGAGCCCCCTTGACCCACATTTGCGAGTGAAAGAGGCATTCCCCTTCCTCTGGTTATTATGGTTCACTTGGTCGGACTTTGGTGGTAGCAATAGTGGAATTGGGTTCAACATCAATAATCAGCTTCCCTCCTTCAATATTTGACTCGGAATCAGAATCAGCCTCTCAATCGAAAGCCTTCAGCTCAACCATGAGGGACTACTTGGAGAGACATTCTTCGTTGTTGTGGAAAGGAATTTTATGGTACTCACACCATTTCCTATGTCCTTCTTCATATTCTCATTGCCCTTATTGTGTTGTGGTTTGGAATGGTTGTCTTGAGTGAGGCCATCTCAACTTGGTACCTTACTATGTAGGTTGGGGTTGCCTTTTCTCTGCTTCAGCTGTGAGGGGTTTGCAGATCCAAACTCTCACATTTTGTTCTTAAATTTATGCTCGATCTTGACAACGTATCTATAAGTCATGCCCAATGAGGATATGTCCAGTAACTCCATTTCTGTTTGAATGTATCTATGCAAACAGTCGCGATATTTGAGCACCAGATGATGCTCAGAGTATTTGGTACCCAATTTGGTGAGTAGGGTATGGAAAATATTGGTGAAATATGGTATTGTCTGGTCCCTTTCTTAACATAGGGTGGTCCATCTGGTGTACTGGTCCTCGTAGCTTCCAATAGGGTAGTATCATTCTTTAATGTCTTCATGAAAGGAATCCCATGTATGGGCCACCAAAAACATTATATATTCCTCCACAACCCTTTGCTTAGAGTAAGTATCCCACTAGTCTTTAACATGGGGAATGACCTTGAGGAGTGAAAAAGTGATCTTTTCCCTATCAGAAAAATTATGGATCGAAAAACATCCATCGAGAAGATTCAACCATTTATCTATAGCATCCACATATATCAGTCCTTCAAATAATGGAATAACAAAATTTAACTGTACCTTGAAGGAGGTTGCATGGCCGCTTGATGAAGATTCTTCTCCTATGGGCATTAGTCGAAAGATCTGTGCAAATTTGTCTATCATTTCATTCCTTTGTCACGTGAGGGATTCCTCGAGCAACATTTTAATAAGATATCCTTCTCCATCATCATTATTTTTGAACCCCATGGGTTTTTTTCGGGATCGGTGTGGCCAATCTTGTAATGGCTCGATTGGTTTGAGTCCCAACTTCTTGTACCCAAATCATGTCGGGGACATGCATGAAGAAAAACAAATGAAGAGAAGAACACTCTGATACCACTAATCTGGATTTAGGAGCGGAATGAACTAATTAATAGACTGAATACAATAAACATAGAGATATGAAGAATAACACAAATATCTAGTGAACAATAACTTATATTAAATAATGAAATAGGCTGAAACTGTAAAACTGCAAAACTGAAACACTTGCTCGAATGGTGGTAGCTATCTCTGAGAAGATATGTGGATACTATGCACATCCCTTTGAAAAGAATGGATTACAATGAGGATACATAGGCCTTTTAGAGATTACTCATCAATTCCAAAACCATAGACATCCAAAAACCTAACCCTAGAAGGTGGAACGCCAAAAGTAGTGTGGGCCCTATGGGTAAGTTGTTATAATTTGGTACCTCAACTTCCAAGGGTCATAACTTTTTCATACGACCTAAATTTTAGGCTTGTGATAGCCCATTGTAAAGGTATTTCATAGAAATACACATTTTACTGTCAAACTCTTACTCTGTCTATAGTTTGACTATGACGAGCCAAAAAACAACATTTAGGACCCCAAAACGGCCCTGGAAGTACAACAAGATGTGCTAACATGAAAACATACAAAATAAACTAGTTGGATTAGGAGAAACTCCACCCGTATCCACCTTGAGGATGTGTGGGGCTTCAGACAGCCCCAGAAGTGTAGAACCCACAATTACAAAGCAGTATAGAAGAACGTGCTGAAAAAAAAATGGACATGAGGAGCCAGTTGGAATAGGTGGGTGGGCACCAATATCCACTTGGATTAGGTGAATATGATATTGAGATAGAAGAAGTAAGAGGGTGATCATATTTTCCTTTTGAAGAATAAGATTTATTCCTAGTGTTTATGATCATGACATCATCTAGTTCTGTGAAATCTAAAACAGTAATGGTAGATTCCGTCCTTTTACCAAAGATTTTATCTCTGGCACTCTTCTTTATCTCACAAGTACTTTCCTCATGGTGTTCCTCACAAAATTTACACCAACTGCGAGGCATGATGGCTTTAGTCTGAAATTTGTTTTCATTAGGATTCCTCAAGGGTGGTGAAGAAGAAGATGAGGCCCCAGGGGTAAGTGAAGGGACATTTCCCTTTCTCTCATATTCTATCATTCTATTATTCATGTCTTGTACAAGTTATAAGAGGGTGGAAATGTCCATATTTTTAATTGAGTCTCCCTTGGGAAGACCTATTCTTTCTAGTTGTTATTCATACTCTAGAAAAGTATGCAGAGTGGAACTAATATTGTCAATATATTTTTCTTCAATCCTATGATGGTAGGGGGAAGGTAGAGCATTATAGTAATGCATAAAAGTGACTTGTTTATGAGGGCGAATAAGTTTGGGAATTTGGTTATATAACTTGGGGAAACGTAAGTTAAAAGACTTGATAGTCTCACTGTCTTTGTACGCAATGTTATTATACTCCCATAATTGTTCGGTTGAGATCTTAGACTTCCCGTAAGTAGATTTGAACCAATAAACTAACTCCTCCCAAGTGGAAAGAATCTTGGGAGGAAGATCAAAGAAATTTTCCACTGCTTTCTCTTCAATGGAATTAACAAATAAGCACATACAAGTTTCATTGTCATTGGCTTTTATGTTGTGACAGGCATTAGAAAATGCCACCAAGTGTTTATTCGTAGTGACCGTGTTATTTCTTGGAAACCTAGGTAGATTCTCTATTAATTTTGGAAGCGGATGAGTAGCAAGTGATAGGTTGAGAGGAGAGGAAGCATTCCACAATGTAGTAGTAACATCTTCCTCAAATTGAAGGAGTCCATACTTCTTGATGATCTTAGTCGGATTGGTAGTAGATTGGATAGGGACTTGATGAATCTACAAGCTACCAATCACTGATGAGGCTGAAGATTGAGATGAAGAAGCACCTCCAGTGGCACCAGAGCCACCCACAAATGCCATCTTGTGAATGATAGGTAAGGGAGAGAAAGACAAAATGGATGAATCAAACAAATTTCTCCTTAGATTACCTTGTTGGTTTGACAAAACAATGTGTCTTCTTCCTATTTCAAGAATAAGGTTGATCTTAGGTGATAAACCTATTTTTCTCCTAGAGATGAGAGGGTTTAAGGACATGAAAAGAAGATCAATACTTTAGGAAAACAAAAGCTATGGTTGATTCCTAGGTTGTCTTTGTTTGGGTTCCCAACATTCTCGGACACTTATGTCTTGTTCAATCACTGCCCACGAACATTCAATCTCATCTTCAATGTTAGCGGTTTCTAAGATGGTATTGAATAATTTTAAAGAAATGTTGGTTTGGTATTTAAAACCAGGCTCAATATTGGGATTCCTCGTAATAGGTACAATCATGAAGAAAACAAAACAGTCAAAGAATCAAAAGAAGAAACATAAAAATACTCAATGCTAATGCCAATTTAATCAACCATAGAGATATGGAATATCTCCCCACTATGGTCACCAAATAAATGTTGAGGCAAATATATGAATTATCTTACTCAAGCATTTTTTAATCTCTCCTAGCTAAGACAAGATAATAGAGAATATCACCCTATGTTTTATAGCCTCAAAAATATTTTCCCAATCCACAAGTATTGATTACAAGTGTTTAGGTTGATTGTTTCATGAAAATAATGTTGCAAAATAACATAAAATTTTATATAATTTTATGAAAATATACATATTACAGAAAATAAATGTGGAGATAAAAAGAAAAAGTAACCAAGTCACAGATACACACAAATGATATAGAATATCAATCTTCTTTATTTCATTCCAATAAATCAAAAGTATCTTTCTCTTTACAAAACTCCCTGCGAGGGCATGGACCAAAGTCTAATTTAGAAATCTTCGATGAAAACCATACAAAAGGACTCTGACAAGAGGTAAAAAAATAACTTTATAATCTGGATTAGCTTGCCATAGACTACTGCTAATTTGACTCTACACAATATCATTTATCTATTATGAAACATAATCCATAAACAAACAAGTATACATAGACTATCAAATATAGATCAACACCTCTCAAACAAGCATCTGGATGATATGATTCAACTTTGAACCTTGATGTCTACAATAGGACCTTGTTGTCAAAAACAAAATTAGGCCTTTAATGAACTCAAGAATGAATGAAAACTGAAACTATCTCATGAAAACAAAAGTGAAAACCTTAGTATTGCTTTCTCCTTCTATTCCCCCTTGTTCTTCCTTCTCATTTGGATTTTATGCATTCCCAAATAAGTTGAAGTAGTTCAACTAATTTCTTTAGTTAATATAATTAAACTTAAATAATTTTTAGTTTAGGGGAAATAATAATAATAATAATAGTTAAGGGTCTTTATTTAATAATAAATAAGTAGGTGGGACTCATTGTGACTCCCTTCTTTTATTATTTACAAAAAGTAAACACAATTAGATAATCATTTAAACACATGCATCCTTGTATCTCGCATAAATATTTCCAAAATTTGAATATTACATATTAGAAATAATTGAAATCATATCCAAAACATGCAAATAACCACATTATCCCAAAAAATAGCTTGTTGTCCGAAACTTTCTGCAGACCATTGTATTCAACAATTCAATCATAAACACATAAATTAAAATCCATATTTTCCACTTTGAGAGGAAATCTTTCTTCTATCACTATTGTCCCCTTTGGACTTCCAAGAAGTAGCCTTTGGTTGATTCGAACCTTGAGTCTTAACTCACTAATAACATGGGAACAATCATTCTTCATATGCATATCGGAGGAAAAATGATTTTGATGAATCATTTGAAGCAGATAAAGGGGAGGAAACAACTTTACCTTTGTCTTTCACATGGGGGACATCAGTCTTAATCCTTTTTCTAGCATGAGAGGATTGAACAGGTAAATACACAGGGGAAAATTGAACATTAGGACTTACAGGTGGAGGAGGAGGAAATGACAAGTTGGGCCAACCATGATGGTGAGAGACTGTCGTATTGACAATATTTTGCCATCCATCATTTTCAGTAACTTATGGTTGCATGGATACATGAGAAGGCATAGGAATACCAAGGATATTTTTAGGCTGGAAGGGAGGTCTCTCTGGTTGGGGTTGAACTATCCCTTTCCCAATCCAATTGAATAACCCAACTTGAAATAGTTGGATCAACTTCTAGGGGGAAGCATCAAAATGAATTGAGAATATAGGCCTTCTAGGCCCTCTGTTCAAGTTACCTCTTCCTCTAGTGTTTCTTCCATGACTGCCTCTGCTGAAGAAACTCATCCTCTATGCAACAATTGATTAGTAACTATCCCTTAACAGACCATACAAGACATTATGTTTATATAAACAAAGTTTGGCTCAGAAATTGACATAAAACCCATGCAAATCAATCCATAATAAATTATTTAATAATTGCCAAGTGAGCAGGGGGTGGAATAGGGTTCATGGGACATCTGGAGGGATTGAAATGAGAGAAAAAATGGTAGCATGATAGGGGATAAAACATGAGTACTTCTCAACAATTCATTAAATAAATAACTGTGAAATCAATACCAAAAATATGAGCTACCAACTATTTCTTATTCATATCTTTTTCCACTTAGATACAATTTTTTTAATTTATTTATAGAACATGGCGTGTAAAAATGAAAATGGGATCATGAGGGGGGTCTAATGAGTGAAAAAGAGATAGTATGAGAGGGAATAATACAAATATTTTTCATAAAAAAATAAATCAAATCAAACAACAACCATAAGTCTGTTCAGACCCCACCATCCAATAAGCATCCACTTTAAAAACCAAAACCATTTAACTATCCCTTATTTACAAACATAATGCTTGTTGACTTCAAATAAAAGACCATTGATATGCCCACAATACTTCAATTGTAGCAACCTTTTCATCTATACAATATCTATGCAACATCATAATAACGTCATTGTCAATTCCATAATTATAACC
>SNQJ01S0149345.1:13339-26696 GCA_010110895.2 Picea sitchensis | reverse complement strand
AAGAATGTGTAATTGTTCAAAAGGTACTAAGATCTCTTCCTATGAGATTCAACCCTAAGATATCATCACTAGAAGAAAGATCGGATCTAAACTCAGTAAGCATGGATGAATTGCATGGAATATTCATAGCATATGAAATGAGAACTGAACAGGAAAATCCATATGTAAAATAAGCATCCTTCAAAGCATCCAAAATATCAAAGAAAAAGAAAAAGGAATAAGAAGAATATAGAAGCATCAGCGATGTCTCGAAATATAGAAGCATCAATGACGTCTCAGAAGATGATGAAGAAGTGGCCAACTTCGTCAAAAGATTGAACAAGGGAACCAATGGTAGGTATAGAGGTAAGCTTCCTTTGTTTTGTTTTAATTGTGATGGTATTGGTCATTTTGCTAAAAAATTTCCTCATAAGAAAAAGAGAAATGATAAAGGTTACTCAAAAGGAAAACACACATATAAAGGCAAAAGAACTACAAAGAAAGATTTCAAGAAAATCTTATGCATCAAAGAAGACATCTCATCATCAGATGGAGATGAAATCAGTGACAGTGAGATAGGAAGAGTTCTATGCATGGTAGTAAAAGATTTAGACAAATAAGACTCCGAAGAAGAATATGAAGAAGTCAAAGAAGAAAAACAAGAAACTACAAGCAGAACTAGACAATAAAAAGGACACTCGAGAACTAGAACAAATGATCACAAGATTGAACGTTCAAATAGAAGAAGATAAAAGAATTGAACAAGAACTCAAAGAACAACTAGAAGAAAAGGACAAGATCACTGGAAACTTGGAAGTAAATATTGTCACACTAAGAAAGGATATTCAAAATAAAAATATGCAGAATAACTCAAAATTTCTGGATGACATTATCAGCAGTCAAAAATCTCATCTTGACAAGTCTTCACTTGGATACAATCAGACAGAAAAGGGATCAAGCTCCAAAACAACAGAGAAAGAAACAAATCCAAAATGCTATGCAGAAACAATCAAAGGGGATAGGAAGATGTACAAGGAAGATTACAGGGACAGTCCTCCACTGAGAAGATTCGGATTTCAGAATCAACAACAAATAGATAGGCCTCAAGAAGAATAAGGATTCATAAGAGCACCTTCTTTCAAAAGATCTTCAACTCCCAGGTATCAAACTGTATTTTTGGTTTATGTTATGCATGTAATAATTTTGGACATAAAGTTGTGAATTGCATAGATAACAATAGGAACAATAACAACTTTGAGATTCATACACAAAGGGGTTACTCAAGAAGACCTAGTGAGACACAAAGAAGAAGTTACAACAGGTTTGAATCTTTGAGCACTGAAGTGGAATGTTACAAATGTAACAATTTTGGACATGTGGCCAAAAATTGCAGAATGGAAATCCCTCCTAAAGAACCTCAACAAAATAAAAACAGTCACATAAAAGAAACTCAACAGAATAACAAAAGTTACAAACAAGAACCTCAGAAAATGACATGGATAAGAAAGCAAGATCAGTATAGCAATGAAGAATGCACAGTCGCTCTACAATCTAAGCAGAAGAAACACAGTTGGTATGTTGACAGTGGGTGTTCAAAACACATGACAGGTGATAGAGACAAATTTATTACATTGTGAAAGGAAATAAATGGATCAATCTCCTTCAGAAATGATAATTCATCCAAAATCATTGGAGAAGACACAATCCAAATTGGGAACAATAATAAAAAGGAACAAAATGTTCTACTGGTAGAAGATATGAAACATAATCTTCTAAGTGTGAGTCAAATGTGTGACCAAGGTCATAAAGTTACTTTCGATTCACAAAAGTGTGAGATAAGAAGAGAAGGTTTGGGTAAATTAGTCGGTATAGTTGCAAGAAATTCAAACAACATATATGTGTTAAGTGAAATTGGAAATGAAAAGTGTTGTCTAGGAAAGGAAGATGAAAGTTGGCTATGGCACATAAGAATGGGTCACATTCATTTTGATAACTTTGTCAAATTCAACAAAAGAGAAGCACTCAGAGAAATGACCTAGATCACGAAACCAACCAACACTTTATACAAGCATTGCAACAAGGAAAGAAAACAAAGACTAGGTTCAAATCAAAGGAATATTCAACTACAAGACCATTGGAAATTGTGCATACTGATCTAGTTGGACCAACTACAACAAATGGCTTAAAATGTGAGAGATACTTTATGTTATTAGTTGATGATTATACAAGAATGACTGCAGTTTTCTTTCTCAAGAACAAGTTAGAGGATTTTGAAAACTTCAAGATCTACAAGGAAATGGTTGAAAATGATATGGATTCAAGAATCAAATGCTTGAGATCTGATAATGGAGGAGAGTTCACTTTAAAGGAATTTATAGACTACTATAGAAATCATGGAATAAAAAGGCAATCCATCGTTGTTAGGACACCTCAACATAATGGAGTTGTCGAAAGAAAGAACATGACAGTATAGGAAATGGATGGAACAATGCTAATGGATTCCAAATTGATAGATATATTTTGGACACAGGATGATCCAAAAATGAAGGTGTTACTGATAAATTGAAAGTTATTTTAATGTACTTTATGCATCGGATCGATAAGAATGAGAAATACATAAACTCATTAAATACTTGTGGAATATTAAAATGTGACTTTTAATTGATGCTTATTAATGATTAAAGAAATCATCTATTGATAACCATGCTAAAAATTAAGATAAGAGAACAACAAAACAAAAAGATAAATAGAGACAAGAACTTGTTAACGGAGTTCACCAATCGTTGGCTATGTCTCTGGGCCTACTTCGAAGTGGAGGACCTATTTATTGTTCTTTAAAATTCTCAATTTCTCTTACAATGGATCTTTGTTGTTACATAACATGCTTCATATATATTGTGAAAGACCTCCTTTCTCAGACACATACATGCATCATCAAACTCCTCTCAAAAACATGGAAAAAAATTCCTCTCAAAGCATGAGAAAAGGCCAAAAATTACAAGATACACCTTCAAATCCCTGTATCAAAAGTTGTCCTCAAAGCTTCAAAAAGCCTGGTTTATATAATTTTCATGCTCATATGAGGAAGCCCAACTTCCCCTGAAGATATAGCCTCTTTCTGGGATCAAATCCCACTCCAAATGGCCAATATATCCTCAAAAAACCAATTTTGGTCATAATATCAAGCAAAATCATTTAAAATTACATTAACAGGGTAACAAACCAATTTTAAACCTTAATATATGGGCTAGGTCCCCAAAGGATGACATGCACCCTCAGTATATAGTCATATGCAATCCATATGGCTAAGCATTGGACCATACTTGGCGCTAGCTCTTGGTCGCGGGGCGCATATCATGTGATCGTTGGTCAAAGCCAAACCTCTATGCGTCTTTGAAGGGGATAGTCCCTGGTCTTGTGGGATCACACCTGGAACCATGGCTTAAAACATGGGTTGGTGGTTGTGTTGGATAGTCCACGCCCCTGGTTGTATGAATTTTGAATAGAGACCACAAGTTGGGGCTTAGCCCCAGCCTCCTCCCTTTTGCGCCATACAAAAACATTGCAATTTAAATATATTTAAATGTGTTTTCTATAACAAGAAACACATGGGTGTGTTGGTGTTGGACCATTTCTCAAGGTGCTTGGGCTTAGTGGTGGTCATGGGTTAAAACCCCATGGACCCCAAACTTATTTTTGGAACTTTCCATTCAACTATAAACTGGGTGCCACGTGGCTGCCCATGCCTGCCACATTTGCCTAAATCACATGCCACATGTCTAATTCTGATTGGATTTTTCATCTGCCTAGTCAACTGCTACAGTTTTTCCACATGTCTCTACCACATCAACATCATTAATTAGCTTTGGTGATGTCATGCTGACTTTTTTCCAGTTGACCCTTTGACTTTTTAGTTGTTTGAGAATCTGATCAGAGCGTCATAACTCTTGCATATAGAGCACGTTTGAGAAAGTAAATATATTTCCAGAATCAACATGATGAGTCGGTCGCAATGGAATTGGTTTCACTCAATTTCGAGAACTTTATTTTTTTAGCATTTTCTGAGCCTGGGGAGCCTCCTGGAGCACAGGCAGTGCATACAACCATTCACATTCAAAACATATTAATGCTCAGAAAAAACACTGATTAAATTCCCTATGAGCTATGGAAAGAAAGACTAGCAAATGTGAAGAAGTTCAGAGATTTTCGAATCAAATGCTACATCAAAAGAGAAGATGGTAGAATGGGAAAGTTTGACTCTCATGTGAACAAAGGAATAATTGTTGGTTACTGAAGTACAAGGAAAGCATACAAGTGTTACAATCTAATATTTAACAAAGTTGTGGAAAGCATCAACGTAACAATTGATGAAACAGGTAGACCAGAATCAAAGGAAGAAGAAAACAAATCAATGGAACAATTTTTCAAAGAAGAAGAAGCAGAAGATGAAGTAGAAGAGGAAGATGAACAGAATCTGACAGAAACATAAGAGAAAGTTCAGCAAGTATCTCCAAAGACACCTAGAAAATGAGTACAGAAGAATCAACCTTCAGATCAGATTATTGGAAACAAAGATGCAGGAGTTTAGACTAGAAGAAAAATTTGTTCACCAGAACAAACACACCTAGCACTCTTATCTACAATTGAACCAAACTGTTTTGAAGAAGCCAAAAAGGATGAATTTTGGAATAAGGCCGTGAATGAAGAATTGGATCAAATAGAGAAAAATGACACTTGGGAACTGGTTCCAAGACCAAAGAATAAGAATGTGATCGACACAAAATCCATTTTCAGGAATAAATTAAATGAAGATGGACAAGTTTCAAGGAACAAAGCTACATTGGTATGTAAAGGATATACATGGATTGAAGGAATCGACTTTGAAGAGACATTTGACCCAGTTTCCAGAATGGAAGCAATTCAGTTGCTTTTAGCCTATGCATGTTCCAAAAGTGTTAAATTATATCAGATAGACATAAAATCATCTTTTTTGAATGGGGAACTTGAAGAAGAATTCTACATTGAACAACCAAAAGGATTTTAGTTGTCAGAGAACACAGATTATGTGTGTAAATTAAATAAGGTCTTGTGTGTTCTAAAACAGGCTCCTAGAGAATGGTACTCTAGACTGGATAAGTATATGCAATAGGCAGGGTTCAGAAAAGGAACTGCAGACAACAACCTCTACATCAAGGTAAGTGAAGGTAATATTTTATTAATTGAAGTTTATGTTGATGATATTATTTTTGGTAGTGATGATGACAGGTTAAGATAGAAATTTGCAAAATATATGCAGAATGAATTTGAAATGTCGTTACTTGGAGAACTATCCTTCTTTTCTAAACTTCAGATACGTCATAGAAACCAAGGAATATTTATTTCTCAAACAAAGTATATCAGAGAAATGCTAAAGAGGTTTGGAATGGAAGATTGCAAACCAATTATCACTCCCATGCAAACCAGTTGCAAGTTGAGTAAATATGATGATTTGAAGTCTACAGATCAAAGGAAATATAGGTTGATGATTGGACGCCTACTATATGTGACAAAATCTAGACCAAATATAATGTAGGCAGTTGGACAGGTGGCATGATTTCAAGCAGCACCAAAGGAGTCACATGTGTTAGCAGTGAAGAGGATTTTCAGATATCTCAAAGGAACAGAAGAGTTTGAATTATGGTATCCAAAAGGAAAGGATATATCACTTATTGCCTACAAAGATGCAGATTGGGTAGGTTGTATTGATGATCAATGAAGCACCAGTGGAGCAACATTCTACTTGGGTGAGGGTTTAGTATCATGGCTACGAAAGAAACAATCATCAATATCTTTATCTACAACCGAGGCAGAGTATATTGTAGTAGCATCATATTGTACACATGTTCCTTAGGTGAAACAAACTCTGACAGATATACAAGTTGAGTATGATGAGCCCATTCCAATATATTTGGATAATACAAACGTCATCAATATCTTGAGGAACCCAATGATGCACTCCAAGATGAAGCACATTCCAATAAAGTATCACTTTCTACGGGAGCAGGTTGCAGAAAAGAACATCAGAGTTGAGTATGTGGGAACAAAAGAACAAGTGGAATACATCTTCACAAAACCCCTTCCACGGGAATACTTTGAATATCTTCCCCATAGACTTGGAGTTATTTCTACTCCAAAATGAATGCCTTTTGAATTCTTATCTTATATGTCTTAGATTTACATGAGGAAGAACCATAAGAGGACAGTTCAGTCAAGGGTAGCAACCCCGGATGGAAAGATACCTTTTCCATTGATGACAAAGGGGGAGAGATTTATCAAATGCAGAGGACAGAGGCATGGTTCCAGGGGGAGCATGAGTGATATGCTTTCAGTATTTCATCAAAGTGTTGCCATCAATGACAAAGGGGGAGATTGTTGATTAAGGTTGGTTGTCATTGATTTCAACCCTTGAAGAAAGCCTCTTAGCACAAAGGTTGTGTAATGGACCCAATATTGTTTGATGTAAATATGACTCATTATTTTATTTTCATGGTTGATAATAAGTAGAAATGGATGAACTCCAAAGTGGTCCCCTTATGGTGAAAGCCCTCACGGGAAGACGACCTGAGGATTGTGTTATCCTAGAAGTATGGTTAGAGAACCCGTGATTATTTGTGGAATAATGAGATAAATGCCAATGAATTTGTTAGTTAAACTATCCTAGATGGATATTTCTTGTCATTCCATTTATGGTGTTATGTGTAACTTCACATAACTCCTCATGGTTTGAAAGTTATGGTCTTACGAAGTTGGAGGACCCTCATATGTCATCTAGAATCCCCAAAAGGTCAAAGTGGTTTAAGAGATTTTAAAAGGTAAATAATAAAGTGAAGTGAATATTATACTATAATTCAAAGTGAATACAAAATAAATTAATTCAATAATAAATTTAATGGAGAAATTAGAAGTGGGTTAACCCTAAAATAAGAAAAGTGGTCAAAATGCCCTAGAAGATGTTTTTAAGGAAGCTACTTGGAGAGTATAAATAAGAGGAAAGACTCTCTCATTTAAGAAACACTTGAGAATATTGAATACCTATAGGTTTTTGAGGTAACCAAAGGATATATAAGCCAAATTTCCAAGGAAAGTGAAGAAAAGAAGACTGGAATTCAAGGAAGGATAAATTATTTTGATGATCCTTTCTAAGGTATGTTTTTTTCAGATCATCTCACCATTTTCACAATAACATTTTTTCTAGAATGATTCAAACTTTGAAATGGATAGTCCATTGAGTAAAAATATTGAAGTATCTGTTGTAAAAAATCCATCTTGTGGTTCGTTGTATTTTTGGAGTTACACTCCGTGGAAAATAGGGTTTGTGGCTAGTCCTAAAACTATTCAAAAACATGTGTTTCGGGTAAAAACATCATAACTTATTCATAATAAATCCAAATTCAATAAGAACAAATGTTTTGGTTAGAGTAAAATCTTTAGTATGTTTTGTAACAATTTCATATAAATTCAACAAATATTCAGTGCGGGGAACTCTCTACAAGGTCTCTCTCTAGAATAAGCCAGAATTCAGCAAGGTGTGTCATTTTTTCCATAACTCCTTTTCTGAGAGGTTCCAGGTAGTGAAACCTGGAGAAATTGCATTAAACACACTGAGGAACATTTTATATCATTTTCATATCTTTATTCATTACAGGTACAAAGTTATGATTATTTCAAGTTAGGGTTGTTGACTAATCCAAAACTAGTCTTGTGAGACTAAAGAAACGTTTGATGAAAATGCTAGTATCTTGTTGTTAAAGTTAAGGAAGGTTTGAAGTTATGAGAACATATAAACCATCTCTATTAAAGAGTTACAAATCATACTTGGATGATGAAATTTATGAGGGATTTTGGTTGAGGTACAAGTTGGGTACATGCTTGAGACAAGTAGTTGACGAGTTGGCACATGTATGAGGTGTATAGTGGATGATGATGGTACATATTGATGAGTCCTAGTTGATGAGTACTTGACACATGAATGGTACATACTTGGTAGATGTTTGGTTTCATTTTTTTATGGTAGAGGTTGATAACAAAATGAGGTACAGGTTGATGCATGGTTCAGGTTTATTGGTACATGTTTAGAGAGGTATATCTCACAGTGATAGTGTGACAGTGGTTCCATCATTCTAATTTTACTTTAGGGCAGTTGGACAGGGAAAGTATAGGTGTTTTTATCCACCTTTTGGTTGTATCCAGAGAACATAGGGGGTTGTAGCCCCATTCTGGTTGTAGCCAGAGAATTGGGGAGTTGGAGCTTCCCTCAAGTTGTAGCCTGAGAAACTATAGGGTTGGAGCCTCATTCTAGTTGTAGATGGAAAAAAAAGGAAGTTGGTGGTTCCAATGAATGTAATTTATCAAGACATATAAGATAAATCATTCTATAGTTTTCTCCCGATTTAGGTTTCCACGTAAAACATTGGTGTATTGTCTATGTGTATGATTGTTCTTTTCTTATTACTCATTATTGGATAATAATTCTACATTGATATAACACTTGGACTATTTGGAGAAAAAGGATTATAATTACGCTATTACTAATTCACCCCCCCTCTCAATAATCCAACACATACTACTGCCAATTAGACTCTACACAATATCCTTTATCAGTTATGAAACTTAATCCATAAACAGACAAGTATACACAGACTATCAAATATAGATCACCACCTCTCAAACAAGCATATGAATGATATGATTCAACTTTGAACCTTGATGTATACAATAGGAACGTGTTGTCAAAAAGAGAATTAGGCCTTTAATGAACTCAAGAATGAATGAAAACTAAAACTATCTCATGAAAACAAAAGAGAAAACCTTAGTATTGATTTCTCCTTCTATTCCCCCTTGTTCTTCCTTCTCATTCGGCTTTTATGCATTCCCAAATAAGTTGAAGTAGTTCAACTACATTCCTTAGTTAAGTTAATTAAACTTAAATAATTTTTAGTTTAGGGGAAATAATAATAATAATAATAGTTAAGGGTCTTTATTTAATAATAAATAAGTAGGTGGAATCCCTTGTGATTCCCTTCTTTTATTCTTTACAAAAACTAAACACAATTAGATAATCATTTAAACATATGCCTACTTGTAGCCCCCATAAATATTTCCAAAATTTGAATATTACATATTAGAAATAATTCAAATCATATCCAAACCATATAAATAACCACATTATCCGCAAAAATAGCTTCTTCTCCAAAACTTTCCACAGATCATTGTATTCAACATCTCAATCATAAACACATAAATTAATATCCATATTTGCCACTTTGAGAGGCAATCTTTCTTCTATCATCGTTGTCCCCTTTGGACTTCCTAGAAGTAGCCTTTGGTTGATTCGAACCTTGAGGCTTAATCTCACTAATAACATGGGAACATTCGTCCTCCACATGCATACCGGAGGACAATGATTTTGACGAGTCATTTGAAGGAGATAAAGGGGATGCAACAACTTTACCTTTGTCTTTCACATGGGGGACATTAGTCTTAATCATTTTTCTAGCATGAGAGGATTGAACAGGTGAATGCACAAAGGAAATTTGAACATTAGGATTTACAGGTGGAGGAGGAGGAAATGACAAGTTGTGGCAACCACGATGGTGAGAGACTGCCAGATTGACAATATCCTACCATCCATCATGTTCAGGAACTTTTGGTTGCATGGATACATGAGGAGGCACAAGAATACCACATATATTTTGAGGCTGGAAGGGAGGTCTCTCTGGTTGGGGTTGAACTATCCCTTTCCTAATCCAATTGAAGAGCCCAGATTGAAATACTTGGTTCAACTTCTGGGGGTCAGCATCAAAATGAATTGTGAATATAGGTCTTCTAGGCCCTCTGTTCCAGCTACCTCTTCCTCTATTGTTTCTTCCATGAATTCCTATGCTGAAGAAACTCATCCTCTATGCAACAATTGATTAGTAACTATCCCTTAATAGACCATACAAGACATTATGTTTATATGAAACAAAGTTTGGCTCAGAAATTGACATAAAACCCATGCAAATCAATCCATAATAAATTATTTAATAATTTCCAGGTGAGCAAGGGGTGGAATAGGGTTCATGGGACATCTGGAGGGAATGAAATGAGAAAAAAAGTGGTAGCAGGATAGGAGATAAAACACGAGTATTGCTCATCAATTCATTAAATAAATAACTGTGCAATCAATACCAAAAATATCAGATACCACCTATTTCTTATTCATATATTTTTCCACTTACATACAAAGTTTTTAATTTATTTATAGAACAAGGCATGTAAAAATGAAAATGGAATCATGAGGGGAGTATAATGACTGAAAAAGTGATAGTATGAGAGGGAATAATATAGATATTGTTCATAAAAAAATAAATCAAATCAAACAACAACCATAAGTATTTTCAGGCCCCACAATCCAATAAGCATCCACTTTAAAAACCAAAACCATTTAACTATCCCTTATTTACAAACATAATGTTTGTTGAATTCAAATAAAAGACAATTGATATGCTCAGAATACTTCAATTATAGTAGCCTTTTCATCTATACAATATCTATGCAACATCATAATAACTTCATTTCCAATTCCATAATTATAACCCTTTGAGCCGCAATCTTTCATGTTCCAATGCTAACCCCTTTTCCTTTTAAAACAAAATAGAATATGCACAGTGATTCTAGCCATCCACATCCAATATTTGTTTCTTAAACTCGAATAAGAATAGGCCCAGTATTAACCTCCAACTGTCGACTTTCCAACATTGTTTGACATAATCTATTTGCACTAACAATCGTAATCAGGCCCTAGTTCAATCACATGCAGATGTTTATATATATATAATCAACCCAAGTATTGTTTCAAAAATAGGATTTAATCAATAACATGTAACTCTGAGCCTGAGATTCTTAAAAATTAAACATGTACAAACTTTCTTTAGAAGAAATGCCCAACAAAATATAGAGCCAAATAGTGCTCGAGGAGAAATAGAACCAAGTTGTGCCCGAGGAGAAATAGAGCCGAGCACACATAGGTGTCTTTAATCCTGGACAAGACCAAGATCGTGTTAGGGTTTAATACAACAAGGGAAGTAAGAACAAATATCTCGAACACATGAGATAGGATTTGTGACACAGAAAATTTGTTGGCACAGGGGCAGACCCAGGGTTCAATGCTTCAACAACGCACCAAAAAAACCCTAACTATCGACCCTTTCTAAAACACCTGTGAAGCAGATGATGTATCTCCCGAGGTAGAGGTAGGGGGGGCTTGCAGGACTCATGTTTCTACAACCAAGCTGGGACACAGATCTGTGATAAAAACACTTAACATATCACTTAACTGACAATATGTATTAGGTTATGATTCTCATGTACATCGCAGATTAACCCTTATTACAGATCAATGCAGTAACAATCAAGATCCAGCCCTTAAAACCTCTTAGCACATAGCATTTAGTCATATATGGCATTCATCATACATAAAGAACTAAGAATACAGAGATCTATCTATCATACATCAAGATCAGTGCACTAAGAAGATAAATACATAAACAACATTAACAACATTGCACAAAGCACATCAACATAGCATAGACGTGGTTCACCCTAGACTGGGGCTATGTCCACCAAATTCTTCTTCTTCTTTATTAGCCTTTAAGATTTCTACAGTCTTCTTCTCCTGTGCGCAAATCCATAGAGCCAAGATTTGCAGAGGACAAGAGATCTGCACGCAACCCGCCAGATCCTCCTTCTCAAAATCAGTTCAAGGCATAGAGCCAACTCCTCACTAGCACAAAGCCTTACACAATCTGTTTCACGAAGCACTTACAATCTCTTGCACTAAGCCAACACTTAGAACATATTGTGCATGTAGCTCACTACTACTTATTACATCGCATAGCTACTTATTTATACATTTACAAAGAGGCCTAAACATGGGTAAACCTATGGGCTGACATCCCATACCCGTTACACAAACCCTAAAAGCCCAAAAATCCTGCAAAATGAATGAGATCCCACGATCTTCGCTTCTCCTAGGCGCTCCATCTTCGACCAGCAGGTCGAAGTCCTAAAAGCATGACCAATGTTTCTTCAAAACTTGGTTGAGGGAGAATAAGCCCCCAAGACTCACCTATGACTCATTCTGAGTCACTCAAATATGGACAACACTGCTTCGAAGGCCTTCAGCTTAGCTCGAGATGCTTCAACTTGCTGCTTCACCAAAGCCTCTTGCTCAACGAAGTCCTAAATTTATTTCTCGGTGACAGGCCCTTCCAGGAGTTGTTCCACTATCGTAACTACTTGTTCCAACTATGAGCCTTGTCCTTCAATCTCTTCAAAAAGCGTCCAGGCTTCGTCTTGCACCAAATGGAGCCTCTATGTAACTTCTATGACTTTTCTCTCGATGGCAGTAACCTGTTGTTGAACTGCGTGTTATTCCTATGATCTTTTCATCTTCTCAACTGCAGTAATCATCTTCATCTGCGCTTGCATGGTGGACACCTTCTGCTTCGCCTCCTGGAGTTCTGCTTCCAATTTCCTCAGCTCCAGATCTTCTGCAAGGCGCTCATAGGTCTGTGGACTTCGATGAATTATTTTTTAACACTCTAAGGACAATGCCCTGATTCTTTCTACTGCATTCCCAGCAGCTTCTTCCCTCTAATCATGTACTTCTTGTGGAGTGATAGGTACTTCTTAGTTTTTTAACCCTATTATTCGTTCCTAAAGCTACTGAATGGATTTGACGAGCTTCCCCACTTGCATCTTAGTTGAATCTGGTTTCTCTTGTGCCAAGCCCGATACAGAGCGAAGTTCTCTAGTTACTACCTCTTTGACCACAGTCTACTCTACAAGCAGCTGGTATTTTTCTTTCTGCATCTTCTCTTTGTCCTCCTCGAACATCGCCCTAATTTCATATTTCTCCTATTGCGCAACTCAAAGTTTCTCTAAGGCCTCCTCCTTTTCTTTCTTCATGTCTTTTGTTGGCACAGGGGTAGACCCAGGGTTCAACACTACAACAACGCACCAACAAAACCCTAACTACTGACTGTTAAGAACCAAATATCAATATAGCATAGAAAATCCTCAGAAACAGTACTCAACGCCCTGAAAAAGAGATGATTTCAGATAATAAGCCTCTTCGAGGGGGAAACCTCCTTTTACCCCACTTAAATGTTCAAGTACAATATGATTCAAAATGAAAATGTCTCCTTTATATATATAGGAGTCTAGGAAGTATAATTACAACTAATGGCCTAAAGCCGACATAAATAAAATAACATTACTAATATAATATGCCCCAATTAAGGGGTAATGAGCCAATATTAGGGCTTAACATGCCCCTCCCCTTGAGACAAGTGTT
>SNQJ01S0149345.1:0-13329 GCA_010110895.2 Picea sitchensis | reverse complement strand
TCTCTGATATTTCTTCTCTGCAATGCCATAGGTCTGATCAAAATTGGATGTGCCAAGTGGAATTTATGGTAACTTCCCCACAACTTGCCGATTTTTGGCCTTTCCAGGAGATCTCACTTGTATAGTGTGCCCCGCACAAAATTATTGATCTAAAATTCTGAAACTCGGACCAGAAATACTACAGACTGTCCATGATCCAATGAAACTAGTCCCATGCAATTTGGATACTCTAGGAAGAGGTTATTATTGTTTTACCTGGAACACATTCTTGAGACTAGTCAATAGGACTAGTTAGATACCCTATCTTACACAGGGTGTATCTACAAATTTAAGATGACCCAGAAGATGAACATTTTACCACAGATACCTTACTAATTAATTTAACTATCCTATGGAGTTGAAGTTCTGAAATGTTAGAGAAAATTTTTAATAGTTAAAATTCCGCAATGACTCAGTTCATGATGATTCTAGTACCCTATATTGTACAGGTTGTATCTTTGAAAGTATAAGGCCTCAAGAGATGAATTTTGAACCCAACATACCTTGATCCGTCTAATAAATATCTTCCAAGTGTTTTCTTCTTAAACGTTGTAGAAAACAAGTTATAGTAAAAATTCCAAGGTGTCTTAGATGTAGTAGCGAAACCCCAAGACCTTGAGCTCTGATACCATATGTTAAGAACCAAATATCAATATAGCATAGAAAAACCTTAGAAAAATCACTCAACGCCTTGAAAAAGAGATAATTTCAGATAATAAGCATCTTCGAGGGGGAAACCTCCTTTTACCCCACTTAAATGTTCAAGTACAAGATGATTCAAAATGAAAATGTCTCCTTGGTATATATAAGAGACTAGGAGGTATAATTACAACTAATGGACTAAATCTGACATAAATAAAATAACATTACTAATATAATATGCCCCAATTAAGGGGTAATGAGCCAATATTAGGGCTTAACACTGGCCCTTTCAGCAACACCTATGAAGCAGATGAAGTCTCACTTGAGGTAGAGGCAGGGGTGGTTGTAGGACTCAAGTGTCTGCAACCTTAGCTGGGACATGGATCTATGATTATACAACTTAATAGAGCACTAGCACTGTCAGTTCCACAATTTTCAATCAATAACCACTTCGCTGATAAAATAGAGCTTTGCAGCATTTACACTGATCTAATATATTTAAGCACTTAGCATCAATAGATAGGTTAGATATAGTCGATCAGGCACTCAAAACATTCATATAGACCATATCTAACATTCTCATACATTATTAGCACTAAGCATAAGCATACCTATCTAATCACCTCTAAGCACTTAGAAAAAGAAGACATAAACACATTAAGACAAGCACAAAGAAAGACAACACAACATTTACGTGGTTCACCCCCACCCTGGGGATACATCCACCAACTCTTATTCTTTATTGTCTTCAGTCAATCGGTTAGAAGCACAGAGCCATCAAAACCCTACTCCACATAGGACAAAGGATCTGCGCATTTTACTAGATCCCTCTTCCTTGCGTTACAATAGAAAGCCTTCCTTAAATTCTTACAACGACTTGCACTTAGCTCTGCAAGTCTTGCACAGACACTTCAATCACATAGATATAGAACTTATCTCATCAACCTATTGATCGGTTCCTTCTTACATTGCCTAGACATCTATTTATACTTTAAAATCTAGGCCTAAGCATGGGTAAACACATGGGTTGACATCCCAATCCCATTACATATTCCCAAAAACCCAAAAAGGACCCAAAAAGGGACCGAGATCCCGTGATCTGTGCTTCATCTTGCTCTCCTCCTTCAATAGGATTTCGAAGTCCCAAAATAGGTCAATATGACCAATAGTCTTCTAAAACTTGGTCAAGGGCCAATAGGCCCCCAACACTCACCTGTGACTCATCCTGAGTCACACTGGTATGACTAGTTCTTCTTTGAAGGCCTCGATCTTGGCTCGAGCGGCTTCAACCTGCTGCTATGCTATGGCCTCTTTCTCAGTGAACTCTTGGATCACTACTTCATTTATGGGCCCTTCTAGGCGTTGTTCTTCTATCATGACAACCTGTTCTAGCTCTTCTCCTCGGCTTTCAACCTTTGTGAATAACTGGCACACCTTATCTTATACTAGTTGAAGTCTTTGAGTAAATTTCATCACTCTTCTTTGAATCATATAGATTTTCTGTTGGGCGGTGTGTTCCTCCTGAGACCACTTCATTCTTTCCATGAATGACAAGGCCTTCAGCTGTGCCTATAGTGTGTCTGTGTGCTGCTTTTCTTCCTTGAGTTGCGACTCCGATGCCTGTATCTCTGGATTCTTGGTGAGGTTATCATATGTTTGGGTGCTCCAGTTACTCAGCTTCTTGCACTCCAAGGAAGGAGCTTTTAATTTTTCAACTGTGTTGCGGGTAGTTTCTTCCCTTTGGTCTCTTACATCTTGAGGGGTCTCTGAAACAGTGTGGAGCTCCAAGTCTTCTATATGTTGCTGGATTACTTCTTCAAGTTGTGCCACTTTCTATGGAACTCGCTCTTCATTCTTTACTTCAATGACTATCACAGAGAGAAGTGCTTTGTGAACCATTTCCTTTACTTCGAGTTGCTCTGCGAGCAATTGTTCCTTGCTTTACTATAACTTTGTTTTTTCTTCATCCCACTTTGCTTGCAGAGCAAGATTTTCTCATTCTGCAGCACTGCGTTTCTCTTCAAGGTCTTCTTGTACTTGTGCTAAAGCTTGGGTGGCTTGTGTTGTTTCTTCCGGAGCTTGTCGAAGGTGAGCTTTGACTGTATCAATGATTCAGTGGAGTTGACCTGGCTCATCTCGCATTTCTGGTGTTCCTACCGACAGAGGTGCAGTGGAGACTGCACGGATGGAACGCAATGCCTATTGCACCCCTTGGAGTGCATCCTTAATCCAACTGAACACCTCCTCCTGCTTAGCTTATTGATTCTTCTCTATCTCCAACAAAGCATCATTCAAGGCTGCTATAATGAGATCGAAGTCATCTGATGTGAGGGTAGTCTCAAATTTGGTCCTGGTTGCTTTCACTTTCTTCTGGGATGAGGGTTTCAGTGGGGAAACCTTCCTTTTCTTGGAGGGGTCCTCCTCATATCTAGGCAGTTTAACCTCACCTTTCTTCTATTCAACTTCTACGTCACCTATCTCTCCACCATGACCTCCTTGCTGAGGTGAGATAGAATCAGTCTTGGCTGAGGTATTGTTTACGTCTTGGGCTTCTTCATTTTTCTTTTTCTTGTTGGGTCCAGGTGTATCATGCGCTGTTTCTGGACTGTTAATATCGAATATCTCTGCAGGGTCTATTGGAACACGGAGGTCCACCGACCATTCCTTGGTAATCTCTTCCAAGTCATCCTCCATCAACTTGTAGTATGATTGCAGTTATTTTTTATGTCCATCTGCGTGCACTGTGATGTAAATAAAATGGTGGTCCGTGTTGAACTTCATTAAAGTCTGAAACCTGTGGAGGTTGATCGGGATCATACGAGGCTTGGACTAGATGGAAACCTTCAACTGGTTGTAATACGTATGGAGTATGACATTTGACTTCCATTGCTTATTCATGTCATTCGAGTACCATAGTGTACTGAACTTTGTGGCCAGAGGTTCAAAGGGCTCGATGTCTGGGAAGGTCGCACCTTCCGTCATCTCCCAAGTGATGAAAGTGATGAGGATCAATATCCAGCTGAAGTGAAATTCATACCCTTCATCTTGGGCTTCTCTACATTTGAGTTCTAATTGGTTCACCAACTACTATGCCCAATTCATCTAAAGTCCTTCTGCGCACTTACCTGTGAGGTCAACTACGAACCTAGTGACTTGGGTGGGTCGATTCTTTCAGACCAACTTTCCTGCAATCAATTGACAGGTTATGCGCACTATGTCACTTTGGATATAATCTACCTTGTAGCCTCGCTTGCCTTTCTAGACATCGTCGTAGGTGTCTTTTATCCTTTGAGCTAAAGCATGATCCATGGTCTTTCTGGAGTAGAACTCCTATGGGTCAGGGCCTTGCATGCTCATCCCTATGATCCAATTGATCAATGTCGGATCCACTATGATACAACGATTTAACTACAAGTATCTTCCATGGTAATAGGACAGCAATAGTTTAACGCATGCATTCACCTCTTGGTGTCTTCCAAAGTGTGGGATCTTCATGACGTTGAGCAGTGTGGACTRTGTGAGGTTCATGGTCCAATATTGAGGAATTATCTTTGAATTATTTTATTTTGTTCTGGTCAGGTACTTATCTGGGGCGAGCATGTTGTATACCTTCCTGTCACCAAGGTTGAAGTCGCTAAAATTCAATGCTGCAATCTTTTCTTGATCTTTGTGAACTGCGCGTATCCCCTTTGGGAGGTACTCAGTGACCAAGGCGTACTCAAAGTATCTGGGAAAACTGTCTCAATTTATAGTGCCTCTCAGAGGGGGTAGATAGGTGGGTATTATACTCAGGATTAACTTAGCATTCACGACATTATCCCTATGCTTAGTTCGCTTTTCATMTATTGGCTGGGATGGTCCGGCTCAAGCAGTGGACGGAGAGGTCGGCAGTCCTCTCGTCGAAGATTCTTTTACACCTGTAGACACTCCTCTCTCTGACATGACTCTTTCAGTCATCAAGTCGAGGAGAACTTCCGTTACTAATTCTTCAACTGCAGTGAGCTCGTCAGACATACATGCTTGGGATTAAAATTTATCGAGGTCATGATTATCTCAGACATTGTACTAGAATAAACAGAAAGAGCATAATGATCACTCTTGTTCTATCCGTTATGACATGGTCCAATGATCTAGTGTCGAGCTGTAAATGATTTCCGACCCATTCGGAGCAACATTCAAACAGATATATCTATCCCAACGGCTATACTGCTTCACCATGGAAAAGTGCCATGTGTCATTGTTCTGATATCCCGACGAAGCTCCAATTCTACAAATTTTATGTCTACAAAGTTCCCTCTAGAACCTTCTGTAATTTTCAAACTTAGCTCTCTTCTTTATTTTCTTTCTAGCCTTCTTTCCAGTGAGCTTTGCCTCGGTAGTTTATTTTCCATTTTGATTCTTATATTCTGTGGTCTTAGTCACTTCGTGTTGTTGAGATTCTTCCCTAAGGTTCTAGGATAATACTTCTTCTTTAACTGGAATAAGTACTTCAATCTTCTTTGGATCCTCTAATGTTCTTTCATCTTCGACATCTGGGTTGCTAGCGTTAAATAGCTTTGATCTTCTCTCCTATTCTTCAATCAAGTGTGCGATCCTTCTGGTCATGAAATCTTTTAACTCTTGTTTCTTCTGCTCCAAGACTTCTTCTTCTTCCTTTCGCCTGGCTTGATCTCTGTCAATCCAAGGTTTTCCTATTAACATGGTAAATGGGTTGTTGTCTTCAACAAAATTAATAATCTCAAAATCTTCCTTCATCGATGTTCCATTGACAGTCATAGGTATCTAGGCGAGCCTTCCACATAGGTTTATCAGCTTTCCTCTGAATAAACCTATTCCTCCTAATGAGGGATTCATAGCAGGCCTCCCTATGGATTTCCAAGTTCTCTCGGTCATGACATTCACTTGTGTTTCCTCATCTAGAACACAGTCAATGTCGAAGTCTCATATTCTTGCTTGAATGTATTCTTTTTCTTTGAAAATCTCTGATAATCTGACATGTCAGTGGTCATTCAGGGTTTCTTTTATTTGTATCAATGCTTTCTTGGATCCTTTCTAGTATTCTGCCATAATCTCATTTTATGGATCTGCCTTAAGGTTCTCTTGATTCAGATTCATTCTTTCAAGCTTAGCAATCATTCTAGGGAAATCCAACACTTCATGGTCAAGATCTTTACAACAAATACAACTAGGTCTTCTCCCAGGGAATTCTTTAGCAATATGTCTCAGTTTTATGCAACTGTAAAAGAGGGTTAATTCTCTCTTTCTTTTAAGTGATACCTAGCTTATCCTGTACTGTGTGCTAGGATCATAGGAGTTAACCTGCAATAAATTATTTCTAGGATCCTGCATCCATTTGTTAGTCCAAACATTCTTTCTCTGCATAGGTATAACATATATGTCACTATTCTTATTAGATCTACTCATATCAAACCTTCTTTCATCTATTAATGCCCTAGTTTTCAAACTAGGACAGACTCTATTAAACATACCTAGATCCATACTCTAGAAATAAAAATTTCCACTTATATTACTTCTACAAAGCACAAAGCTTCTAGATCTAAAAATTTTAACTATTTTCACCTTTATCAAAGCACAGAGATTGTAGATCTTATGTCTTTTAATCAGACGTTATCACTTTTACCTTCCTTAGAGCACAAAGCTTCTAGATCTCGCTTCTTTCCTTCAGATCTGACCTCTTTTCTTCAGATCGGGCTTCCTTCTTTTAGCACAGAGCTTTATAAATCAAGTAGAATACTACGCACTAGGGCACATATCTACACACAGATCTTTCACAATACCAGGTTGAATCTTTTCACAAAGCTTATTCTTTCTCAGTTCCCAGCAATCACAGTTTTAGGTCTCAGCAACTGAACCATTTGTTGGCATAGGGGCAAACCCAGGGTTCAACGCTACAACAATGCACCAACAAAACCCTAACTACCGGCCCTTTCAGCAACACCTATGAAGAATATGAAGTCTCACCTGAGGTAGAGGCAGGGGTGGTTGCAGGACTCAAGTTTCTGCAACCTTAGCTGGGACACAGATCTATGATTATACAACTTAATAGAGCACTAGCACCATTAGTTCCACAATATGAAATCAATAACCACATCACTGATAAAAAAGAGCTTCACAACATTTACACTGATCTAATATATTTAAGCACTTAGGGTCAATAGATAGGTCATATCTAGCATATCAGGAACTCAACACATTCATATAGATCAAATCTAACATTCTCATACATTATTATCACTAAGCAAAAGCATACCTATCTAATCACCTCTAAGCACTTACAAAAAGAAGACATAAACACATTAATACAAGCACAAAGAAAGACAAAATAGTGTTTAAGTGGTTCACCCCCACCCTAGGGCTACGCCCACCAACTCTTCTTCTTTATTATCTTCAGTCAATTGGTTACAAGCACAGAGACATCAAAACGCTACTCTGCATAGGACAAAGGATCTGCACAACTCACTAGATCCCTCTTCCTTGTGTTACATCACAAATCCTTCCTCAACTTCTTACAACGACTTCACTTAGCTCTGCAATTCTTTCACAGACACTTCAATCACATAGATCTAGCACTTAGCTCATCAACCTATCAATCGGTTCCTTCTTACATTGCCTAGACATCTATTTATACTTTACAGTCTAGGCCTAATCATGGGTAAAACCATGGGCTGACATCCCGATCCCATTACAGATTCCCAAAAACCCAAAAAGGACCCAAAAAGGGACCGAGATCATGTGATCTCCGCTTTATCTTACGCTCCTCCTTCGATAGGCTGTTGAAGTCCCAAAATAGGTCAATATGACCAATAGTCTTCCAAAACTTGGTCAAGGGCCAACAACGTTTGTAGCATGTTCCTTTTATTTTTGGGATTGACGAAGTTGAGCCTCTTTTGCATCTGCTAGCCTTTGTAATTGGACAGGCTCATCCTCCAATTCTTCACTTTCTGATGAAGAAGGCACAATAGGTATTGTGCAGCTCAAATAAATCAATTGTTGTATGTATTTGATCTCCT
The DNA here is from genome assembly GCA_010110895.2 of Picea sitchensis. Classification (NCBI taxonomy): domain Eukaryota; kingdom Viridiplantae; phylum Streptophyta; class Pinopsida; order Pinales; family Pinaceae; genus Picea; species Picea sitchensis. Next base: position 5,617 of record SNQJ01S0149345.1, on the reverse strand, counting down.
TATCTATTCTTTCATACAATGTTTCTTGCTTCACTTCATGTCTCTATAGGATATCCTATGAATCATCTTCTATGACTACGATGATGAGATCTACATCGTCCACTATGAGCACATTCTTCGATTGAGGATTATTGGCRTGGGCCTTCTTTCTTGCCGAAGGTTTCTCTRGGGAAACCTTCCTCTTCTATCATGTTTCTACTATAGTGAGGGGATCCTTCGGYAGTGTAACTTCTCCTTTTCTTTCTTTTCTCCTTCTTCCCCTCCTTCCTATTGGTTGASTTCGCCTCCTCCTCCTCCTACAGGTGAATAAGACCTACTCTCCTCTGAGGTGTTGTCCTTCTCATCACTTTCTATGTTCTGCACTTCCTCCTTTTTCTTCTTTTTCTTTGCGTTGCTTTGTCCATCATACACAGTCTGGGTGACCAAAGGACTTTCAATGATGTCGGGGTCAGAGAGATCTGCATGTTCAACTGGTACAAGGATCGACACAGTGTCTGACTGGTTAAATAAACAAATTCGCAATGGATTCCTCCAATGGGTAGCAATGTTTCAATCAATACGAATCCATCCGTCATGGCACGGTCTCAATGATCCAATGACGATATTTCCATCAATAATTGTGTTTATAGCCATTTCAGAGCGTCATTCTAACGATTTGGATGCCTCCAACAGTCATATAGCTTCGTCATGGCGAAGTCCAATTCTGCGTGGTTCTACTATTCCGACGAGGTTTGATTTCTTCATACCTGCCTCCCGCAGAGTCTTTTCTGGAACTTCCTGTAGATTTTCTAACTTTTTTTTCTTCTTACTGATCTTTCTTTCCTTTATTCCTGTGATCTGAGTCTCTGGATCCCTCTTTTCATATTTATTCTTATCTTCTCTTATCATATTAACTTTGCACTGTTAAGGGTGTTTCAAAGGGTTCAAAGGTAACACCTCTTTTCTTACTATTTCCAGGGTGGATGCACTTCTTTCCTGTATGAACTAGTTCTTTAATCCTTCTTGTGTTCTTTCAACTTCGACAGTTAATTCTTTGGCCCTCTATTGCTTCGACTTATCCTGTTGTTCTTGTATTAGTCGCTCTATTTTTCTAGCCATGAAGTCCATTAATTCTTTCTTTTCTTGTTTTGTAGCCTCTTCCTCTGCTTTCCTTCTGATTTGATCCTTTTCAATACAGGTTTTTCCTAACAAAAGTGGAAAAGGAGCGTTGTTCTCAACAAACTTAATTACTTGAAATTCTTCTTCGGTCGATGGTTTATGGGGAATCATAGGTACATTAGTAACTCTTCCACATAGGGTTATCATATTTCATTTAAACAATCCTATCCTTCCCAATGAAGGAACCATAGTAGGCTTTCCCAAAATTTCCCAAGTGCTTTCTGGCATAATATTCACATGTGTTTCTTCATCCAAGACACAGTCTATGTCGAAGTCTCTTATTCTTGTTTCTATGTGTTTCTTTTCTTTCAAGATATCTGACAAACTGATGTCTATGTGATCATTCAATGTTTCTTTCAACTATAATAACATATTCTCTTATTCTTTCTGGTTCTCTAACATATCCTTAGTCCCTTAACCTTCTTCATAGTTTTCTTGTCTCATGTTCATATTTTCAACTTTAGCAATCATCCTTGGGCAATCCTCAACCTCATGACCAGTAGTTGTACAACAAAGACAAATAGGATCTATACCAGGGCATTCCTTAGCAAGATGTCCCAGTATTCTACAGTTATAACACAGTGTCAATCCTCTCTTTCTTTTAAATGATCCCCAGCCTTTCCTGTACTGTGCACCAGGATCACTGTGTTGGACCTGCAATCCGCAAAAATTCTTTCTAATTTCCTGCATCCACTTTTTAGTCCAAAAATTCTTTCTATGCATAGGAATAACATATCTTTCACTATCTCTATCAAATTTATTCAGATCAAATCTTTCTTCTAGTTGTGCCCTAGTTTTCAGACTAGGATAAAATCTATCAAACATAACTACATTCATACTTTCGAAGAAACAATTTCCACGTATCTTACCTTTACTAGATCACAAATCTTTAAGATCTACCTCTTTCCTTCAGATCAAGTTCCTTTCTTAGCACAAAGCTTCACAATATGATTATAATACTGTGCACTACAACAACACATCTACGCATAGATCTTTCTCTTTTCCTCAGTTCCCAGCAATCATAGTTTCAGGTCCTGACAACTGAACCATTTGTTGGCACAGGGGTAGACCCACGGTTCAACACTTCAACAACGCACCAACAAACCCTAACTACCACCCCTTTCGGCAACACCTGCGAAGCATATGAAGTATCACCTGAGGTAGAGGCAGGGGGGATTGAAGGACTCAGGTGTCTACAACCAAGCTGGGACACAGATCTGTGATCACAACACTTAACATAACACTTATCCAAAAATATGCATTAGATTATGATTCTCATGTACATCGTGGATTAACCCTTATTACAAATCAATGCAGTGACAATCAAGATCCAACCCTTAAAACCTCTTAGAACATAACATTAAGTCAGATCTGGCATTCATCATACATAAAGCACTAATCATCCATAGATCTATCTATTATACATCAAGATCAGTGCACTAGGAAAATAAATACATGAACAACATGAACAACATTGCACAAAGAACATCAACAGAGGATATACGTGGTTCACTCCAATGTGGGGCTACGTCCACCAACTTCTTCTTCTTCTTTATTAGCCTTCAAGATTTCTACATTCTTCTTCTCCTGTGCACAAAGTCATAGAGCCAAGATTTGCAAAGGATATGAGATCTGCATTAAACCCGTCAGATCCTCCTTTCCAAAATCAGGTCAAGGCATAGATCCAACTCCTCACTAGAACAAAGCCTTACACAATCTGTTGCACAGAGCACTTACAATCTCTTGCACTAAGCCAACACTTACAACATATTGTGCACATAGCCCACTACTACTTCTTACATCACTTAACTACTTATTTATACATTTACAAAGAGGCCTAAACATGGGTAAACCCATGGGCCGACATCCCATACCCATTACATAAACCCTAAAAGCAAACAAATCCTGCAAAATGAGTGAGATCTTGCAATCTTCGCTTCGCCTGGGTGCTCCATCTTTGACCAGCCTATCGAAGTCCCAAAAGCACGACCAATGTTTCTTCAAAACTTGGTCAAGGGCCAACACAATTCGTTCCTTTTTTTTATTACAGAGAGGTAACAAGAGATGGCTCAATCAAGAAAGAGTCTTCAAGAACACAAATCACTCGTGCCCTTTTTTTTTAATGTTATCACAGAGAAGTAGCAATAGATACTCAAGGAATAGTTTTTGAAGAAACTGAGATTCTGTGTCATTTCCAAATCCACCACAGACATTTATAACCTTTAAAAATCTTGGTAGTGAGGGCTACCAAAACATAACAGTCAACTACCTCCAATGGAGACGAGAGAAGAAAACTCTTAAAATACTATGAAGATAATGTCTAAAAACCACCCGTGACCAACCACAACATAACAAACTTGCATTTAAAATTTTGGGTGATGCCCAAGACCTGTATGTGCAATGTTTTCCATCCATAGTGATAGGGAAGGAAATACCATATCAAAATACAGCTCCAGATCGGCGAAAACAAAGAAAGAACAGTGAAACTCTTAATAGTCTGCATCTCAACCTGGAAGAATGAAACATAACAACCACGGAGATGAAAAAGGAGTGACAACAACTTAACAACAAGACTGGTTGTAAAACCCATGCACCAAAACTCAGATCTTGCTACACCATAATGATAATTTTCCACAAAGAACCAGACCAAAACCCTAAGTTGACCGAACATGTTTTAACCAATAAACCAATGCAGAGGCTACACACTGCAGGAAAATCCATTTCTTTTATTTAAAATTCCAATAGTCTAGAGTATTCAAAGAAGAAACCATAAGCACAAAATTGATACGCAGTCGAAAACTTAAGAAAAACATAAACCTCATGCAATTCTGAGCCAAAAATCGATTCATAAGACAGAGGAACCATCATGGATGGAAAATAAAGGAACCATACCTATAAAATCTTGCTCGAGGGAGAGAGTTGGACTGTATTTTTCTTTCACAACCAGAAATCATGGAGCATCCACAAACGCTAGAGACGAAAAAACAAATGCAAGTATGGTTAAGGTGATGGGCTCAAGGGTTGCTTGAGTGACATGAAGTAAATGCAAATTGCTTCCTTCCCCAACCCCATTCAATTCAAAGTACAATCCAACCCATCCATCATAACATTAACCATTAATTCAAACAAAAAACCATTTATGTATCCAATACATAGTGCGCCACCCAAGCCATCTCAAAACTTTTAACAACAACCATATGCTATAACGTTACCATATATGCCTCACACATAACCTTTTAATCAAAGTGCATAATTCTAGAAGCTAGATCTATCACCCTTCTTTTGTGTCAATCACATATAACCTTAAGGCTTGTCCATATTTTTGTTTGTTTGTTTGTTTTTGTTTTAAGCTCCCATATCATCCTTTTGCATGAAATCATATATAAAATAATCAACAATGTTTAATGCATAAATATAACACATGTAGAAAACAATCATTTTATCCATAGTACTGCCATGAGTTGTGAGTGACCATCAAAACCATATAGCCATAACACAATCAACCAACCATCTTATATCGCCATGAAAAATAAAACCATGACTTGAATCATCAACTATATAAGACTATGCTGACATCATTATAACAACAAGCCAAAATATGAGTGCAACACATCTATCATAGCGCCACTAGTCTACAAGGGGTCCCCACTTACTCGTTTATTATTATTATTATAAATAAATAATAGAGCTTGGAAACCATTTGTGAGAAGTAGTCATCATTGCGATTTTAAGCGTCAACAAGACTCTAAAAGGACAAGTTGTCCCAAAAAGGTGACAAGAACCACTATAAATAGAGGTCGATCTAGCTCATTTATACTCACCTGACTCACTCTATCAAGTATAGCACAAGTTTGGAGCTGCAACTGCAAGAATGGAAGGAGGATCTTCTGGGGTGATTCTTGGTGTCTCTCTCTAGTTCTATCTATCCTAAGATATGTGTTGTACCTTCTAGTATCTATTGGTGGTATTCTTCGTTACTTTCTCAGTGGTATTCATATATTCTTGGTGGTATTCTTGGTAACTGCAACTACAACTATTGTAGTTGAGTATTGTTTGTGTTATGTGGTTTTGATATTTTTTGTCTAGTGTGATATATTTGGAGAAAGATGCACTCTCTCAGCTATTTTTTGGTTCAAGTGTTGCTTCAGGAATCATTCTATCTAGAAAAGGTTATGGTTCTCTGGGGTGGTTTCATTCCTATGGCTGTGTCACAATATTGTGATATTGTCTATGGTAAAATGAGTACATCGAATATTTTAACAGGGTTTTCTTGAACTAAGACAGCTAGAACAAGTGGACAATAGCATTCTTGATTTCCATTTATTTATGCATGGAATAAGAGAGGAAGAGGAGGAGAAAGGGGAACATTTTTGTGTTGGTTGTCCTAACTACTCTTTTTCATTCCATTGTTGGATCTATTTCAGCTCCAAACATAGTGTTAACTCTCAAAAACGCACCG
>SNQJ01S0149342.1:5635-23423 GCA_010110895.2 Picea sitchensis | reverse complement strand
AATGACAAATCTGATATATAGAGAGAAGATTTGCAGAGATGTGAGGAACAAGAAGAACATCATTAATGCACCCTTTATCTAACTGCACTGTGCCAGATCCAAGAATATCCAGCTGTGTAGAGTCTCCAACTGCAATCTGCGAAATGCTATATTCAGATGTAGAAGCCAACAAATCATGAGAATGAGTCATGTGATGTGAAGCACCAGAATCAAGTATCCATCTATTTGAAGATGCATACAAAGCTTGAGCTGATAAAGCATGTCCTTTACTAGTAGAGGAAGGTTTTGGTACTGAAATCTTATGCTGCTTCATGGCTTCATTCAAAGCTTCAAGTTTCAACCAACACTTAGATTCTACATGCCCAAGTCTGCCACAAAAGCTACAGGTGTCATTTGACTTCTTCTTCTTTGTCTTGGAGGAAGACTCGCCAAAATTGGAGGATGGAGGAAATGGTTTTGTTTTCTGCTGAGACTTGGAGGTAAATTCACCAGTTGTAGCAAAATATTTCTTCTGCTTATACCGAGTCTTGTGCTTAGTTTTGGTGTTTTGAGCCACAAGAGCCTTATTGTTAGAGCCAGAAAGAGCATCTAATTGAGTAAGATTAGATTGTTCTCTGGTAAGATGCTCACAGAAAAGATCGAAGGAAGGCATTTGAAACTCACTTCCTAGTGCATCCATAGTATAATAAAACGTAGAAGAAAATACCTTATAAGGACCTTTTAGCTTGGATAAAATCAAGAAGATGCACTCTTTATTTGATTTAGTTTTTCCACACCCTTTTAGTTGAGCCACTAGTGCCCTGAATTTGGTGAGATAGTCTTCAATGGATGCATGCTCATCCGGTACCAGTGATGACAACTCCTCTCCCAATTGTAGGGCTCGAAATTCATTGATTTTTCCAAATAAGGAATCCAACTTGTCCTAGCTTGCTTTCGGAGCATGGATGATTTTAGGGGCTAAAATTTGCTGGTGGGCTAATTTTCCATGGTTTTTCCAAAAATGAGATTCGCTATTTTAAAAATGATTCGCCCAAATTCTATAGAATAAAATTATTTTACCTTAAAAATCGCCAAAATTTTATAAAAACTATATAAAATACTTAAAAAATTGAATATTTTTACAAAAATATCGCCAAACATTTATAGTTGACATATGAAGAAATGGTATGATTCGCTAAGGTTTCTACATTTTAAAATAAATTTCCATCCTTAAAATCATCCCTATTTCGGATTTTTACAATCAACTATGTGGAACAACAAGCTATCCGACACATGTAAACCGATGAGGCCCATGGCTTCATCAAGTTTATTTTGATAGGCGAACCTCTCAATTTCGTTAGTGAACACAGGCTGAGCCCCGACCAACATCTGCCAGAGCCCTTTTGATTGCAACAACTGTTGCATCTTAAGTTTCCATGTATGATAATTATGGGGAGTTAGGAGCTCAATAATCCTTAACTCCACCATTTCCAATAAAGAGTACAATAAAACACAAGATCTAGGTGTGGTATCTCAAAAGAGAATGGAAACCTAGGCTTTAAAAAAAGAGATCTAAAAATATTTACAGATTAAAATTATTTGGATATCCGCTTCTGCAGCTGCATCATTGCCATGGGAAATTCAATTCTGTCCTCAATGTCCGCTAGCTGAACCCTTTCTCCTCTCCGTCTCCGTCTGTTGAGAAGATCATATTTTTGCCAACATTGTTCCAGATGATTGCTCACCAACAAGAAATGCTTCCAATCTGATAACAGTAAAAAGAGGAGCAATCGCCACTCTAATCAACCCAGGCGGCGCAGTTCTCTTATTCGTTTCTCTCCAGGATCGAATCCCATGGTTTCCTACAACATGAAAACTAAAAACCCGACGCATGCAACCAACAAGGCCAACAATCCACGACAGATACCGACAGAGGCAGGGGTGAACGAAGGGCTTCTAGTTTCGGAGGAAGTGGGGCCGTCAGTAGTGAGGCTTTCGGCAGGTCTAGCAGGAGCAGGGGGGCAACGAGTTGGGCGTGGCTTCGGGTGACTCGGCCTCAGGAGAGGGGGCCTCCACAGGTGCGGGTGTCGGAGCGGGAGTCAGAGCCACGACGAAGAGCTCTTTGGGCTCGATCAACTTATTCACTATAAAGATCGCGAGGGGTTGGTCATCGAGCAGGGTGCCAGAGAGGGTTGAATTTCACGATATGCAAGAAGGGAGGCAACGATCTCTTAAGAGAACAACCGCAGCAAGTGAGGCCTGTCACAAGGAGAGCCCACCCGTCTGCAAAAAATGACAGTCGATGACCCCTCTGCAAAAAACGAGGTGCCGATGACCATGAGCAGCAGCAAAAAAAAGAGCAGTCTGTTTGAGCCACGAGCAGGGTCAGCAAAAGAAACGAGTGGAAGATAAATCCTCGTATCCAAACTCTAAGAAAAAAATGACACACAAAGACGTTAGGGAATCGGTCGCGGAGCCGAGCAGTTCGAGCTCGTCTGGAATGCTACGGGAGCTTCTTCAGTGCCTTTTAGTCTTAGTCGATGGTCCCATTGGCCGAAATTCACGCATCTTGAGCTCATTTTGAGCTGCGAATAGATCGGTCGACGGATTGAGGGCATCAACAGGCTGCCATATCGAACCTTGGTGCGAGCGGGTCCTCCATTTGTAGCGATAACAATAAACCCTCCTTGATAGAGAGCCGACACACATCAACAAAACCTCGAATGGTTGTGCAACATAGAAATCAAACACTCATAATCAAATCGCTTTAATCAATATTGGGCAAGTATGATCTTGATCTCAGAAAACTTGCAAATCTCTCAAAAGAAAGGAGAAGGGGTTTGCAGAGCAGCTCTGATACCATGTAGATATTGAGAAAACACAATATCACAGGCACAAGGAAACAACTACAAAACCAACAACCTTCTACACAGAAGAGAATGATCTATTAGATCTGCTTGTTGATTACATTGAAGAGCTCCTCTATTTATAATAGGATGAGAGGAGACAACATTGATGAAGGTAGATGAACGTAGATGGATAACTCTCTCATGAAGTAATGAGACAAGTAGATGGATGGTATAAGTCAAAGAAGCACATGGTGATTATCCATAAACAACCAAAAAATGATGGCATGGCCTACCTATCCTAAGTAAACTTATACATCAACACAAGCAACTCAACCTTCGTCCTTGGTAGGTCGAAGTGTGGTTTCAAAACAGAAGGGAAAGATTAGCCTCTGGTTTCATGGGGCATGTTTTATTATCTTTTTTCTTAATTCCATAGTTTCTAGAGTTTAAATTTTGTTCTTGCAATAAACTACAAGTTTCTAAAGTGATGCTATGAAAGTCTGATGGAAGAGAACATATGGGTGTAGAAGCAAGTCCATGAGATGAGAGCGCTTAAAGTATCTCACCCATTCTATATGCAGATGTTTACAGTGACCCTCACCAGGTGTCCTTCCTTCGAGTTAGTCGCCACGGTAGACACACATACAATGCTTTCTCCTTGGAGAGCCCTTCCACCTAACACTCCCCACACCTATATATATTAGTATGATATCACACGACAATGTGGAATCAAATGCATGAGAGAAGCAATGTTTGCACTCACCGATCCTTTCTAATGATAAGAATAACGGTTTAGAAGTCTTAATATCTTATGTATCCCCCCTCTCCTCATGGGGTTCTACGACCTCTCAGTCTAGGATATTTCTAAATTCTAAGTTGGATTGACTCTACGGGCTCTTGATTGAACCCCGATCAATTATACATAGGCCCCTTTCTTCTTTAGGCACAGGTCATGTGATTCCTGCACCCTCTATCTACTCTCGACGTTCTTCAATTTGGCGGGCGCTAGCTCTTTTTCACTAGCCCTTCCCTATATATGCCCCTGGGCTATGACCTTGCAGAAATATATGATTGCGGGTGCAGGCAAGAGTGTTTTTGGACCAACCCACTTTTCACCCGGCAATTCACCACAAAGTGCCACGTATGCCCTTAGCAATACTATGGTTCCAATTGTGGCCCACCCTCGATGTTTTAAAGTCCGTGTAACTCCTATTCCCGCAATGCTACGGGATCGTCGATCTCGCGATCTGGATGATACTGACTGAACTGGCGGTTCAAATCCGCACTTTCCAAATCTACAGACCATATATGCTCCTTCTCGATCAGCGATCGAGATCACCTTGTGATTCTGAGCTTCATAGTTTTGAAATCTCAAACCCTACTTCCTTCTGTACGTCAATCCTCTGAAGTTGACGATCTGTGGACACCTGTCCTCTCAATCAATGGCCCTGTCTTCACTTCTGGTGTTTGACCTTTCAACTCAGATCAACAGTCCTATGACCCTCTCTCGATCAACAATCAAGATATTCTCCGGGTCTTTGGACGTTTCCCCCTCCTCTTTTCTCTATAGTTCTAGATCTGGTGTTGCGTGTCCACTTTCACATTGATGACTGTCGTCACTTCGAATTTCTGAGCTTCGAAAATCTCAAATGTCAAACCTTACCTTCCTTCGTACGTCAATCTTCCGGATTTGACGATTTGCTGATGCGTTTATCCCCTGGATCAATGACTACGATCCCTTCGCGTCTCCTCTAATCTGACGACTATGAATTACTTTGGGACTTTACCCGAAGTTCACAGATTTACGCCACGTCTCCTCTAAATCGGACGGCCCAGATTCACTTCGGATCTTCGTGTTTCGGAAGTTTTGACTTTCAACCGAAACTCAAATGAAACTTACCTGAAGCTTTCGATCTACCGCCATGTGTCCCTCTGGATCTAACGGTCCAAATCTCTTTGGCTCTTCAGTGCTTCGACTCCTCGACTCTTTTCCCCTTCGACTCTTCAGCTCTTCGGCTCTCCGACGCTTCGACTCTTCGGTGCTTCGTATCTTCGGCACTTCGGCTCTTAGGCTCTTCGGCCTTCGGGAGTTTCAAACTCCTACGCACCCATTCCTCCCGGAGTGCTTTCACCTGAAACACATGATCTCTTGATGCGTGTCTCCCCCTTGATATGATGGTCTCTATATGTTTCAGGTCTTAGAGTTTTGAGAGTTTCAACTCTTGTGCACTCATTCTTCCCGTAGTACTTTCACCCGAAAACTCCTATCTTTCGCCACCTATCCCCCTAGATGATGGACTATCCCTCTTCTCTTCGAGACTTCGAGACTTTGACCAGTCTACTCTCTTATGTGCACAAGAGTTAAAGCTTGTGCACTTTACCTTGGATCAGACGACTGTCAATCCTCTGCGCTCAGATTCGATGGTTAGGATCCGTTCTTCTCCTCTGCTCTCTTCTTGGTTCACTGGAATTAGATCTGACGGTCCAAGCTCCTTCCCACAACCGATCTGACAGTTGTTGTCGCTCCTCCTCCTGATCTTTCACCTTCTTCTGACTTGGTAGATTTTGTCAGCGTTCAAAGGTTTCAGCCTTTGAACTTTCTCCTGAGAACCCGACTATCTGGATCTCTCTTGCACTCTTGAAAACATTATCTCTTCTGAGCTTTAGGACTTAGAATAAGTCTGTCTCCCCCGCACTGCTTTCATTATACCTTCAGAGATTTACGATTTACTCAGTCTCCTAAGGATTCGAGTGCCCTCCTGGCAACCTCTTGCTCAATGCACACCTTGTAGAGCTCATTCTTACAGAATGTTAAGTAAGTCTGTTTCTCTCTGAACTCAACCAAGATTTCACTATGTGTACAGTTTCACCTGCTCGATGCCCACCTGGAAGATATCTACAGAGTTCTCAATACTCTGTTTCTCTTTGAACTCAACACAGAGTTCCTCCTGTGCACTCCCTGCACTTCTGTTGGTGAAGGTCCAACAATATCTCTCCTGAGCTTCTCTGAGGTTCCATCAATGCAATCTTTGCGGACAATGTCCACTACTTGCACTCGAACTCAAAGACAAGAAACAATTGAAACTTATGCAATATTTCACCAGTTCATATATTCAAAACATGAATGACATATAAAAGAATTAAACATAAATGCATAGACACCCCATATGCAGGAAAAACTGCATTCCTATTATCTCTTTGTGTCTATACAGATGTTTACAAAAACTGGACTGTGACAGATTCTTAGTTATCTCAAGTTCTCCTAACCTAACTCTATCCCGAGTTCTTCTTCTAAGACCTTTGAGACCTCTCTCCAAAGATCTCTCTCTCTCTCTCTCCTTACAAAATGAGGGCTCTACGAGCTTATCCTCTCCACCACCTTAGTGTCATTATTGTCTCAGTTAAGACACCATACTCCTATAGCTTCATTACAAAAATGAAAAGTCCAGATCTGACTCAGAACAAGACCTGCTTACAATCAACCATTAAGGCGACCCTATCCACTACATGTACAAAGGCATGGCTTGGTTCTTACAAACTTACAACGCAAAAATCTGTATTGGATTAGATTTCAAATTTAAAAATGGTAGGGTCAATGCCTCTCCTTCTCTGAAATGCATGCTGATGTGATGGAATGTTGGCGCATTGCTGAGGTGGAGCAATGCTCCTGCATCATAATTCATTGCTGGGAAAATCATGAGCTCCTCTTCTCCAGTGTTGAAATCCTCCTGGTCCCAAAATTTTCCTTGGAGTTGTCCTCCTTCTCCTCTCCAGCTATGCAACTATTGTTGTTGCTTCTTCTTCCCTGTTGTTGTTGTAGGTTCTCCCCTGTTCAACTTCCCTTTGTTGACTGATTCTTGTGTTGACTTCAACATCATCTTTTTTATCTCCTTTATCACCCTGTCCAATTTCTCCAGTGGTTGGCTCTTCTTATATAGTCTCCTCGGCTGCAAGTCTTCCTTATCAGTGCATGGATCAACTTGATCCCCCTTGTGATTTTCTCCATCTCTTGTGGACTTAGCTTGCCACCCTGCTGCAAACTTCAATTCTGCAGTCTCATCACTGAGAAGCTACCTAGTTTATCCTTCTGACATCTTTTCTTCTGCCAATTCTCCTGTTGGCATATCTTCATCTTCCTCTTATTGCTCCCCTGGCTGGTATGCTTCTCCATCTGTCTCCAACTTAGCCTTTTGGATATGCCTACTTCTCTCTAGGGTTTCCAATTCCTCGTACAGTTCAACAAAGTCTATGATGTTTGCTTCCTCTTTTGCTGCAGGTTCCAGTGTTGTAGTCATCACTTGTTCAGCTTTATGGATGAAAATTTTGAGCAATTATGTCAAATGCTCTTCTCTTGAAATTTGCATGATTGTCTTCTAGCAACCATTTGTTGGTTCTAGAGTGTCCAACCAATCCTCCAACATCCTCAATTATATCTCCCATGGAGTGAGCATATCAACTGTGTGTTCCTCTTCTTCTTCTTCTTGGGAAGATTATGATATCTTCTCCTTCATCATGACAATCAATGTTGGATGTCCTTCCTCTGTTGTTGCACCTTCATCATGTGCATTGACCTTCACTTGGCTATGTGGCAGGAATTCTTTGATCCCTCCAATAATCAGAATGCTCATCTGATATTCTTCTTTGATGATGGAAGTTTCTAAATTCTCATCATCTTCATTCACATGGTCTGCAAATCCACATGAATCTTTACCTATCAGCACTTCTTGCTAACTTGAACCCACTTCTGAGCTCTTGAGACTTTCAAACACTCTCATTTCTTTCCCCCTACCCACTTGGTAATTTGGGACTTCTCTTCTTCCCACCTAGCAGTCTATGAGATCAACCGATCCCATCTCATTGCCCACCTGGAAAATTGAACTTTCGGCACTGCTCCTCTGGTAGTATACGAGACCTTCCACTAATATATTTCCATTTCCCACCCGAAAACTTGAAAGTTCACTTCTTCCCTCTTGGCAGTTCATGACATCCTTAACTGATCTCTTCTCCTCATCATCACTGATGTTCTTTCCATTTTTTGGCTCACAGATGTGAACCACTTCCTGTTTATCTCTGAGGCTTTCAACATACCTCAACCACACTCTCAATAGCCTTTTCTGTCCTCTAGCCAACAATCCCTTAGCTGACCACTTTACCTTATTCTTCATGGGCCACTCATACACCCAATGCACTTTAGCATCTTGCTGCATTTTTAATGTCAACTGCTCCATCCTTGCTCTGACCTCATTAAGCTCCAGATCCATCTCTGGATTGCATTTCTTCTTGCGGCCTTCTCTTCGACCATGCTCATGGCCTTCAGTAGCCATTTCCACCTTCTACCTACCCTTTTGAAAAGTCTTTTGGATTACTCTGCATCAGAGAGCATATCCATCTTCTCTTACAACTCACCTGGATGTTTAAATTTTTTTTGTTGCTATGTGCGTGCAACAACTTCCTCACAGAGCATTAGTACTCTGCCTTCCTTTCACCTATTGTATACAGATAAATTTGCACCTCTAATATCATCTAATGTTACCATATCATCTCCTTTCACTGTCTCTCCTTTTCCTATGATCTGCAGACAAATCCTAGGCTCTGATACCGCCTGACGCAGCCCCCCTACCTCCCAGGGTTCTGCGACCTCCTGGTCTAGGATATTTCAAAATTTTGAGTCGGATTGACTCCTCGGGATCTTGATTGAACCCCAATCAATTATACATAGGCCCCTTTCTTCTTTGGGCACATGTCCTATGATTCTCGCACCCTCTGTCTATGTGCTCTCGACGTTCTTCAATTTTGCGAGCGCTAGCTCTTTTTCACTAGCCCTTCCCTATATATTCCCCTGGGCTATGACCTTGCAGAAATATATCATTGCGGGCATGGGAAAGAGTGGTTTTGGACCAACCCTCTCTTCGCCCCGCAATTCACCACAAAACACCTTGTATGCCCTTAGCAATACCGTGGTTCCAATTGCGGCCCGCCCTCGATGTTTTAAAGTCCGCGCAACTCCTGTCCCCGTAATGCTATGGGATCGTCTATATCGCGATCTAGATGATACTGATTGAATTGACAGTTCATATCTGCACTTTCTAAATCTATGGACCAGATATACTCCCTCTCAATCAACGGTTCAGATCACCTTCATGATACCGGGCTTCATAGTTTTCAAATATCAAACCCTGCTTCCTTTCATACATCAATCATATGGATTTGATGATCTGTGGACACTTTTTCTCTCAATAAACAACCTTGTCTTCACTTCAGGTGTTTGACCTTTCAACTCAGATCAACGGTCCTGTGACCCTCTCTCGATCAACGATCAAGATCTTCTTCGGGTCTTCAGACTTTTATCCCTCCACTTTTCTTCGGATTTTTTGATCTGGTGCCGCATGTCCACTTTCACATCAGCGACTGTCGTCACTTTGGATTTCTGGGCTTCGAAAATCTCAAATTTCAAACCTCGCCTTCCTCCATACGTCAATCTTCTAGAGTTGATGATCTACTGATGCGTGTCTCCCCTGGATCAACGATTGCGATCCCTTCGTGTCTCCCCTGATCTGACCACTATGAATTACTTTGGTACTTTACCCGAAGTTCACAGATTTACGCCACATCTCCTCTAAATCGGACGGCCCAAATTCACTTCAGGTCTTTTGGTTTCAGAAGTTTCAACTTTCAACCGAAAATCAAATGCAACTTACTTGAAGCTTGCGATCTGCCACCACATGTCTCTATGGATCAAACGGTCCATCTCTCTTCGGCTCTTCGGTGCTCCGTCTCTTCAGCTCTTTGGCACTTCGGCCCTTCGGATCTTCGGCTCTTCGTCTCTCTAACGCTTCGGCTCTTCGACGCTTCAACTCTTCATCTCTCTGACACTTTGGCTCTTTGGCTCTTCGACCTTCGGGAGTTTCAAACTCCTATGCACCCGTTACTCTCGAAGTTATTTCACCCAAAACACACAATCTCTCAACGCATGTCTCCCCCTTGATCTGATGGTCTCTATCTGTTTCAGGTCTTCGGGTTTCTAGAGTTTCAACTCATGCGCACTCATTCTTCCTGTAGTACTTTCGCCCGAAAACTCAGAGCTTTAACCACCTATCCCTCTAGATGATGGACGGTCCCTATTCTCTTCGGGACTTCGAGACTTTGACCAGTCTACTCTCTTATGCGCACAAGAGTTAAATATCATGCACTTTACCTTGGATCGGATGACTGTCGATCCTCTGTGCTCAGATCTAATGGTTAGGATCCGTTCTTCTCCTCTGCACTCCTCTTGGTTCACTGGACTTAGATCTAATGGTCCAGGCTCCTTCCAACAACCGATCTGATGGTTGATGTCGCTCCTCCTCGTGAGCTTTCACCTTCTTCCGACTTGGTAGATTTTTTCAGCGTTCAAAGGTTTTGGCCTTTGAACTTTATCCTGCGAACCCAAATATATGGGTCTTGCTTGCACTCTTGAAAACATTATCTCTTTTGAGCTTTAGGACTTAGAATAAGTCTATCACCCCAGCACTCCTTGTGTTATCCCTTCTAAGATTTATGATTTACTCAGTCTCCTAAGTATTTGGGTGCCCTCTTGGCAACCTCTTGCTCAATGCACACCTTGCAGAGATCCTTCTTACATAATTTTAAGTAACTCTATTTCTCTCTGAACTCAACCAAGAGTTCTCTCTATGCACACTTTCACCTGCTCGATGCCCACATGGCAGAGCTCTACAAAGTTCTCAGTACTTTGTTTCTCTTCGAACTCAACATACAGTTCCTCCTATGCATTCCCTGCACTTCTGCTGGTGAAGGTCCAACAATATCTCTCCTGAGCTTCTCTGAGGTTAACTCACCTCTGTCAACGCACTCTTTACGGACAATGTGTAATCCTTGCACTCGAACTCAAAGACGAAAAACAATTGAAACTTATGCAATAATTCACCAGTTCATATATTCAAAACATGAATGACATATAAAATCATTAAACATAAATACATAGACACACCATATGCAGGAAAAATTGCTTTTCTATTATCTTTGTGTGTCTATACAGATGTTTACAAAAACTGGACTACGACAGAGTCTCAGTTCTCTCAAGTTCTCCTAACCTAACTATATCATGAGTTCTATTTCTAAGACCTTTGAGACCTCTCTCCAAAGATCTATCTCTCTCTCCTTACAAAACGAGGGCTCTACGAGCTTATCCTCTCCACCGCCTTAGTGTCATTATGTCTCAGTTAAGACACCATATTCCTACGGATTCATTACATAAATGAAAAGTCCAGATCTGACTCAGACCAAGACCTGCTTACAATCAACCATTAAGGCGACCCTATTCACTACCTGTACAAAGGCATGGCTTGGTTCTTACAGCCTTACAACCCAAAAATCCGTATTGGATTAGATTTCGAATTTAAAATTAGGAGGGTCAATGCCTCTCCTTCTCTGAAATGTGCGTTGATGTGCTGGAATGTTGACGCGTTGCTGAGGTGGAGTGATGCTCCTGCATCAATATCACACTTGTAAAGAGGCCAAGCCAGGCTAGGGTTGTCATGGCATACAAGTAGATATTAACATCAATTTTGTTTTCCAAAGATATGTATATAGATTTTGCATTATAGTAGTGTGTTCTATGTTCACCATTTTCAATTCAATTCAAGGATTCTATACTAATTTAATTATAGAGAGTTAAGAGAAAATCATTTTCGATGATCTAAAATTAAAACACAAATGTCCCTCCAGAAGAAAGTGGAATCTCTATAGAATTTATTTACATTGGTAGGTAACACATTTGATAAGGGCATAAGGTCCATAGTACAAACCCTTTTTTTTTTGGGTTGTTTAAAGTCATTGTTTATTCCTTCCAATTCCATTACAAAAACAAGTAATATGGGTATAGCTTAAAAGCTTCCCTCATATAAGTTGTATCTCTATTATGCTTTTTTTTTATTTGTCTGTTTAGTAATTATGATCTTAATTTCATTCTAACGTAATAATTTAGATATTGATTTAATTTTTTTTATTTTACATGGTAACTTTATTATTAATTTTTTCACATTGTTGTTTTAAATTATAATTTATTACCTTTCATATATTTTAATATTCTTTTTCATATTATAGAATTAATTACTAACTAAATGTTTTTAAAGTAGATACAAATTTTAATTAATAGAAATTAAATACAATAGTATAGAAAATAGTGTTTAGTGTTTGGTTAAGTTATAATAATTTAAAATTTTAATAATAGTAGTTGGACTCAAGGGGCATTGTTTCTCCTTATCCTATAAAAAAATCATAAAAATTTTAAAAGCATCTAGATTATGATGGCATTGGGAGAAAAGGAATAGGATATCTTCCAAATCCATGGTAACAAAAGTGACACAATGTTAGGTCGGTTTAAAGAATCCATTTACATGTATAAATTAGGTTAAAAATATTCAATTCCAAATATTTTTCTCTAAGTGATAGTTACTAAGCCACTAGATGGAATTTACTATTTCCATTTTGTACTTTTTTATTTGGAAATTTTATCTCAAGAAAAAACAACTTATTATGGTAAACACATTTAATAAAATCTTTGGGTATTACTGTAAACATTAGACTTATAATCAATTACTAGAGATCAATGTGAATATGCAATGATTTAATATAACACTATATTCTTTATGAGTTGAGATCACTCAAAGCAAATCTGAAAGCAATCTAAAATATATGCAAAGAGTCCAATCTTGTACTAGTCATCTAACATGTTGAAAAACACTGTTTCAAAAGGCATCATCATATGGAGAAGAATTAAATTATTAAACTCCACCATGATCATAAAATATAGCTTCGAAATTTTGGTTCAAAAAGGGAAAAAGAATAACTGAGGAGAAATGGCCTACTAGCTAATCTCAAGCAACATATATGCAAAAAAAAAGAAGATAGACACTCTCTCTTGGCTAACCCTTTACATAGTATCAAAATCTATACATGCTAAACCAACAATGATAACAACATTGGTTATTTGGGACCAATGACCGAAGTAAAAAGTTTGAACAATGGTTGCATTTGTTTGTAAAGAAAAGTAATAACCTCTTTAGATATGGAATCTTATTTCAATACAAAACAATTATCAATCCTAGTTGATCTATAATATCCCAGAACTTTAATAATTATTATTGATCTTTTCATGTATATTTAATGTATATCACATGTCCTTGTGTTAAAAAAAACCATGAGATCATTGCTGAAAAACCCTCCATAGCTTTTAATATTACATGTTTGTGCATGATGATGTTTGAGGTAGGGTGCAAGTCCATCCTATCAATCATAGACAATATATAGGGTGTATTTCCTAGGTTTATGCACACCGCCACACTTGTTATCTCTTTTATAGTCCCAACATATATAGAAGGTGTCTAATAAAGGCTTGCAGTAGTTTAGTATGTCAACATATTCAACCCTCCAATAGGAGGAGGTCTCACCTAAGGCATGTTTTGTAGTTGCCTCTTAATTAATGTGTAGAGATTTGGAGATTAGTGTAAGAGAAGAATGCATCCATCCTTGAACCTTTAATCAAATTCATCAAAACAAACATGAGCTAGCTAGGTTATTTTTTGAGATCAAAAGAATGTAAACATAATCAAGATACAATATAAAAAAGTAAACATGAGAAAAACATCAATGCAATCCCATTATTTTAAGTAAATTAATTATTACGTTCAAGTTTTATGCTCCAAGTACGACTAGAGTTTAGCAATATAATCATCCAGACGACACACACCCATCTTACAACCTGTATATATCTATTAGTAGAAATAATTAGAGGCAAGACAAGAATTAGCTCATTCAATTGTAAACCCTTTCATTTCAGCCATAATATATGATATATGTGGTTAAGTCGATTATAGAAGATTATACAAGGTTCTAGAACTTGATAAATATAATCCACTTATACAAAAAATGGACTTTGTGCCTTTAAGGAAAATGTCTAAAGGGTTATGGTGCCTTGGTTTTACAAAGGATCCTTAGACTTGGCCCTATCTATGTACTCAAGTTCTATGGCTCCAGGTCTTTAGTAGATCTCTCCTTTGTTGATCAATGCTCTATGACATTATCCCTTACTTATCCTAGGACCACAATGATTCCTTGACCACTCCTTCCAAATAATATCAAGTTGGTTTCTCTACCTAGTCTTCAAAGAGTGGTTCCAACTCAAGGATAACTTAGATGGTAGCATCTCTAAACTTGTTGAATGCACCAAAAATGAGTGTCCACGTAGCAATGGCTTCTTGTAGTTTCTAGGAAATATTTGTTGCTAACATAGCAGTGACATATTCCTCTATGAGCATAGTTTCCATGAGAATTTCAAGTTTTTCCTCCACATGTTGTTAGACTTTCTTAACAATAGGAAACTTGCTATTTTTTTAATATTGTTTTCTCATCTTCTAGGTCATCTTTCTCCAATGTGACGGTTTGAAGTTGTTCCATCTTGCTATCTTTGTCAAATTCAACATACTTTATGTATACACATTCATATTTCTTTGTACTATTCGATATACTATCGAATCTATTGCCAAGGGATAATGAGAATATCTATATGCTTTTGAATTGTTGAGGCATCAACACACCCTAAACATTTTCAATAGTTTTTGGGTACCACTACTTCTTTAAGTTTCATTACTTATATTACGTGTTAATTTTAGATTTCAAGTTTTGATTGATTTTCATAGAAGCTAGTTATTTTCCACCTAACTCCTTTGCCTAAGAAAACCCAAAAATTTCTAAGTCCTATGAGTCCTTTTACTTAGTTTTTTTTATTGATCATCAACGAGTTTTGAAACTTTCATCGGGGAGAAAGTTCACTTCAATCACTGATGAAAATATTAAAAGTCCTCCGATCAACATTAGTTATTGGTGCCTTCTTCACACTATTGTTTTTTCCAAAAAAAAATTAATTGCATCGATAGAAAGCTAAAAATAAATGCAGCGATGGAAAGTTGAAAAGTTCACCAATGAAAAGTTAAAAAGTTCGTTGACTGAAGTGTAACACAAAAGATTTAGGATTTTCAAATTTTCACTAAAATAAAGTTTTGAAACTTGTTGATAGAAATTTTTTAAGGGATGTGAGATTCAAAAAGTTTAAAATTATGTCTATAACATGCTCCTTACCATGGGTTATCAAATTTGGCCCAAACCAAAATTTTTATTTCATAGTTTTAGACATGGGTGACAAAGTCTATTACCGTGATTTCAAACTTTCTCACTAGAGTTTCCCAATGTGTCGAATGTCGCATACTTTTCATGAATTTCAAGAAATTCTCGTAATTGCTCATTCTTTGAATTTTACATAGAATTATTTGGAAATGGTCATTGATACACCAAAAGAGTTGCACATATGGTTGAGTCTTAAAATTTTTACCCAAAACTAGAGTTCTAACTTAAACCGATCAAAAATTTGAAATTTTTTCCAATCAATGATCAAGTGTTAAGAGAAAAAAAAAATCTTGCACTATTTTCGTGATAAAATTTGATTTTGCTCTTAATTTTGGGAATTCCTCGTATCATTGGAAACGTTTCATTGAGATTTACAACTTTGTTGTTACACTTTTTGTTGATTTGGTAACTTATGTTTCAAATTAACAAAAAAAAAAAAAAGACTTTCATTATAGGAGACATGGTGGAAAAGGGTAAAGAAAAATGATGTAATTAGAATTTTGTTTTATTTATAGGGTTTGTGGTGAAAATACTCATTAGGTAAATTTATGTGTAATGTTGCATTGGACAGGGGAACACTTTTCTCTTAACTAGTTTTGTAAATCCAAGACATGAATTGACAGGGGACCTAATAAATACTTCTTTTGTAGGTATTAATGAATAACATCAAGCATTACAACATATAAGGGACTTGGAGTAAAATCTATATGCAAAGTAGTTGGTTTGGATCAACAAAGAGGTAAAGTGAAGATATAAAAGACAAGACCAATTATAGTCACTTGCAAATAATGTATAGTTTCATAAAGTTAGGAAAATGACAAAATAGAGGAAGTAAAAAGGTTGTAACTATAAAAGGGAATGAAAGAAGTCCCAATAAGTAGTTTCAATTGGTAGTCTATATATGTCTAGAAGTGCCTTGTATCAAGGGCTCTTGTTTTTGTAATTTTGAGAACTACTTCAAGAAATTTAATGAGGATAAGCCCTTGGGGTCATTTTTTGAAGGATCGATGGTGATGTATTCTCTGTGATTTTTTTATAGTTTTAATGCTATCATCGATACCATAATATGTGTTTTCCATATGTTGATTATTCTTCATTGAAGCTTATAGCTTTACTTTCAAGTATCTCATCTGATAGTTATCGCTCTGAGATGATAAATAAATGGTTTTGAATGGTTTATTATTATAGAATAATTCATCTAAGTTTACCATCCATTGTTATGAATTTCTTATTTTCTCTAACAACTATCTATTTTTGAAGTATACGAAGCGATTTGTAACTAACCTTTTATCTACTTATTTAATTTTTTTCCTAGCTAGGATAGATTAGAATAGTTTACCTTCTACACATAGAATAGAATCATATTGCATATTGCATTTTACATTTCATCATCAACCCCACTCATTTTAAGTAATGGATGTTGATCCAAAATCTATATGGATCTCCTATCTCAAATAGTGTGAGGTATAATTAGGATTTACAGAATCCAACTTCTGTATATGTGAATTTTGTATATGTGCATATATAGAAGTGGTTGAATTTTGTATCTGCACATATATGGAATTCAACTTCCATGACTGTGAATTTACGAAAGACACCTTCTATATATGTTCATATATGGAAGTGGTAGTTTGATGTATATACGCATATAGGGAAGCCAACTTCCGCAAATGTGCATATATGAAAGCACTTCCCTATGCAAATTTACAGAAGCCACCTTTCGTAAATCCACATATATGGAATTTTCCTTTCGTTTATGTTCATATATGGAAGATTCCTTCCGTGTATGTGCATATACAAAAGCAATTTTTTGTAAATGCACATATATGGAAGTTGTCTTACATAAATGCACATATATGGAAGCTAGATTCCATAAATGTGCAGATATAGAAGTTGGATTATGTATATGCACATATCTGGGAGTGCTTTAGTAAATGCGCATTTATAGAAGCTGACTTTTGTATATGTGACATTCATATATGCTCATATATGGAAGTGTCATAAGTCTATATATGTGCATATATGGAAGCCGACTTCCATATATGTGCCATGCATATGTGTATGGTTCATTTTAATTCTATTAATTTTCCTTGTACTAATGTGGAATTTGATTTGACTACATACATATAACTTGCCACAATGGATATTGTATTATATTAGAATATTTATAATTGACATTGTATTAATCCCTAATACAAAGCCCCTAAAATATTCCATAATGTCTTGGTTTTAGCTTCCCATGAAACATTCAGTAATATTGAATCTGAGAGACATAACTGGGTTGTGCTCTTCATCTTCAATCCAAATTTTCCCAATATTTTGTTGACATTATTATAGGTGTAGAACCTGGATCCACAACGACTCATTTATCTTTATTTACCAACATATCTTCCATCTTGAGCTTCGACAACTCAAAAATTTTCCCATTTAATTTCTCAATCTTTATTTTTTAATTCCTCATCATTTATTTTCACCACGATAATTGATACTGCAGAGCTCCAACTATAACAAGGTTTATCAAAGATATTATCCAAACCCCTAACCACAAAGGAATCCCCCTGAATCCAATAACCACTCTAATATCAAATGTATTTTTTAACCTTGTACAATTCATTACTACAAATTTATTCTTAATAAAAACATAAAAGATACAATGACACACATAAAAAACAAATTACACAAAGATTTTACCCCTGAAACCTAAATCTGGAAAATCAACAACTTGTTTAGAGCTGCACCTCTAATTCTTTTTCATCATTCATATTCATTGTTTACAATAC
>SNQJ01S0149341.1:22511-45934 GCA_010110895.2 Picea sitchensis | reverse complement strand
CCCAGACCCCGCAGAGTGGGTACCCCCTCTGCACTCCCCCGCGTGGAAGAGTGTACATACTTCTGGGGTGTAAATACTTCATGGGGTATAAACACGACTGAAGGTAAAAGACCTCTAAATCAGGAAGATAATCAGGCTCCACAACCAACACAGTCCTGCAACCCCCCTACCTCTAACTCGAGTGAGACAGCATCTGCTTCACAGGTTTTGTCGAAAGGGACGGTAGTTAGGGTTTTGTTGGTGCATTGTTGAAGCGTTGAAACTCGGGTCTGCCCCTGTGCCAACAAATGGTTCCATTTCCAAGACCTGAAACTGTGATTGTTGAGAACTGAAAAAAAGAGAAAGCTTTGTGCATAGATCTCATGTTGTGGTGCGCAGTATTCTACTTGACTTGTGAAGTTTTGTTCTAAGAAAGGAATCAGATCTGAAGAAAAGAGGTAAGACCTTAAAGCTTTGTGCTTTGATAAAGGTAAGATAAGTGAAAATTTTTGTTTCAAAAGAATGGATCTAGGTATGTTTGATAGATTTTGTACTAGTCTGAAAACTAGGGCACAACTAGAAGAAAGATGATGTGAAATGAATAGATCTGATCGGAATAATGAAA
This sequence comes from Picea sitchensis, assembly GCA_010110895.2. Taxonomy (NCBI): domain Eukaryota; kingdom Viridiplantae; phylum Streptophyta; class Pinopsida; order Pinales; family Pinaceae; genus Picea; species Picea sitchensis. The sequence goes on along the minus strand of SNQJ01S0149341.1, from coordinate 45,330 downwards.
GATATGTTATTCCTATGCATAGAAAGAATGTTTGGACTAAAACATGGATGCAGGACCCTAGAAATAATTTTTTTAAGGTTAGTTACTGTGATCCCAGTGCGCAGTACAAGAAAAGTTGGGGATCATTTAAGAGAAAGAGAGGATTGACCCTTTGTTATAGTTGCAGAAAACCAGGACATCTTGCTAAGGAATTCCCTGGTAGAAATCCTATTTGTATGTGTTGTAAAGTTGTTGATCATGAAGTTTTGGATTGTCCTAGAATGATTGCTAAGGTTGAACAGATGAATATAAGACAAGAAAACCATGAGAATAAGAATATGCTAGAACACCAGAAAGAATCAGAGACTCTATTATTGCAGATAAAAGAAACATTGAAATATCATAGAGATATTAGTTTACGAGAGATGTTAAAAGAGAAGGAGTGAATAGAAACAAGAATAGAATACTTCGACATAGACTGTGTTCTGGATGAGGAAACATAGGTGAATATCATGATAGAAAACACTTGGGAATTTTTGGGAAAGCCTGCTATGGTTCCTTCATTGGGAGGAACAGGATTGTTTAAAGGAAAGATGATAACCTTATGTGAAATACTTACCCAGATACCTATGGTTTCTCATGGAGCATCAACAGAAGAAGAATTTTAGGTCGTTAATTTTGTTGACAACAACACCCCATTTTCTCTTTTGCTAGGGAAAACCTGGATTGAGAAAGACCAGATCCGAAGGAAAGAAGAAGAGGAAGTGCAAGAACAGAAAAAGCAAGAATTAAGGGATTTCATGGGTAGGAAAATAGCATGCTTAATAGTAGAACATGAGGACAAGTCGAAGAAATTGAGGGCCAGAGACCTAGATGTCGAATTTGAAAGAACGAAAGAAGTCTTAAAGAACTTATCCATGCATAAGATAAGAGAACCTACTCCAGAAACAGTAACATAAGAAGTATTACCCTCAAACCCTTTGAAAGACCCTCAGCAGTGTGAAGCTACTATGCTAAGAGAAGATACGAATAAAAATGGAAAGAGGAATCCAGTGACTCAAATCACAGGGAAGAAGGCTAGAAAGCTTAGGAAGAAGAAAGAAAAGTTAGGGAAATTGCAAAAAGTTCCAAAGAAGACTTCGCAGAAAGAAGAATTAAAGAATTGGAACTTTGTCGGAATAGAAGAATAGTGAAAACTGGCACTTCACCATGACGAAGAAACATGATTGTTGGAGTCGTCATGACCATTAGAACGATGCTCCAGAATGGCTAGAAACGTAGTCATGGCCAGAAAGATCGCCATTGGACCATTGAGACCACTCCATAATGGATGGATTGAGGCATTCCTACTCGTTGAAGGAGTCTGTTACGAATTTATCTATTTAACCCATCGAATGTCTTATCGGGAACACTTTTGTGAATTGTAATTATCCGATCCCATAGAGAAATAATTGTTATTGCGTAGTTATTATTGAGAATTCGCCACCTGTTTGCTTACTGTGAGAGTTTGTTCGCTGACCTAAAATATTTTAGTTACTAGTGTTCATGTCGAGCAAGAGTAGTGCAGTGGAAAAATCTGTGGAATAGATTCTGATAGATCTAATGGTGGAGAAGGTCATGTCCACAAGAGCACAAGCTTCGTCAACAAGAGGATTGCAAGCCTCTCCATCGACTGCACGTCGATCTGGACCATCCCGAACTTTGACAGAGAAGCGAAGCAAACATCATGATGACTTGGCGAATGGGAATATCATCCCATCTATCATGCCCGACTATATCCCGCCTTTGGCTGGTGTGGTTAGTCGTGATAGCGTCCCAAGGGACTTTGACTATACATTGATCACTACATAACTCCCGAAGGGGATACGCGCAATTGGATAACAGTTGGGACAGATTCTGACGCTGAAGATCAGTGATTTTAAATTGGGAGATCACAAGAATTATGGGATGCTCGCCCCACACAAGTACTTGACCAAAACAACGGGGAAGAAGTTGAAGATAATCCCCCAGCCGCGGACTATGGACATCGCGAGGTCCAAAATCCTTAACGTGATGAAGATACAACATTTCGACAGACGTCAGGAGGTTAACGTGTGCATTAAAATCCTCTTGTCTTGCTACCATGGAAGTTACCTATGGTTGGACAGGCATATCACCGTAGATCCGGCATTGATCCATCAGATCATCGGATTAAGCATGCAAGGACCAGACCCTCAGGAATTTTACCCAGGGAAGGTTGTAGATTGTGCCCTGGGACAGCACATAAAAGACACCTATGACAATGTAGAGAAGGGGAAGCGAGGCTATAAGGTAGCCTCCATCCAAAATAGCGCAATGCACCTAGATTGCCAGTTGATTGCTAGTAAGCTAGTTAGGAAGAACAGACCCACACAGGTCACGGGGTTTGTTGGCGACCTCGCAGGAAAATGCGTGGAAGGGATGCAAATGAACTGGTCGAGCTACCTTTTCAACCAGTTAGAGCAAGACTGTCGCGAAGCGCAAAACTAGGGTTACGAGTTTTACTTCAGCTGGTTGTTGATTCTCGTTGCCTTCATCGGTTGGGAGATGGCAGAAGGAGAGACCTTCCCTGAAATTGAGCCATCCGACCCACTGGTCATGAAGTTCAATATGCTCTGGTATTCGAGCAACATGGCGAAACAATGGAAGTCAAACGTGATGTTCCACACATATTAACTGTAGCTGAAGAGGGATATTGAGTACTTCCCTCGCATGACCTCGAATACCCTGCACAGGTTCAGGCCACTTGTGAAGTTTCACGTAGATAGGCATTTCATTTATATCACTGTGCATGGCGATGAACACAAGGAAGAAATCCATTCTTACTATAAGCTCACAAACGAAGACATGGAAGAAATAATCAAGGAATGGCCTGCAGAGTTCCTTGTGCCAGTCGAACAGGAAGAACTCTCCGACCTAAACCTCATCGGAAGTCCTGTAGTCACTCGAGAAGAATAGGAAGCACCCAGCAGTAGCAATAAGAAAAAGAAGGAGGAGGTACAGGAACTGAACAACGCATCAGAGGAGACTACATTAGATTCACCTGAAGGGGGAGGAGGTGATGAAGTAGACAAAGAAGAGGACGAAGGAAAATAATACAAATAGGAACAAGGCGAAGTGACACCACCTAAGGACCCCTTTGATGAGGCCGAGACATCCAAGAAAAGAAAGGTTTCCCCAACGAAACCTTCATCATGGAAGAAGTCATAAACTAGTAAGCCCAAGTTACAGACTGTGCTCACGGTGGATGACATTGATCTCATCATTGTCATTGTATCCAACACTTCAAAGGATATTTTACAATGCAATGAAGCAAAAGAGGAGACCATGTATGATAGGATTGAAGTGGAGATGATCTTGCCCAACTACACATAATAGAATATGCGACAGAGGCTCACCTTCACCGTGTCCAGGAAGAAAAAGAGCAGGCCACAGAGGCATTGAATCAATCAAAAGAGGAAACTCTAGAGCAACGATAGGTTTCACAACAAGAAAAAGGTGACCTCCAGGCAAAGTTTGCATAGGAAAGAGTGCAAATCCAGAAGGAAAAAGAACAACTATTCGTGGAACAGATGGGAGTTAAGGAGACAGTCACTAGAGCACTTCACTCTGTGCGGGGCCTCACATAGATGGAAGAAGACATAGTGGAGAGCCAAGTGGATAATATCGTTGAAGCCATTCAACAGCTTCAACAAAGAGTAGCAGAACTATAATTACAAGCAGTGCCAAGCACCCCGCAGGAAGTGCGAAACCAGAGGGAAGAAACTGCAAGGAGCGCAGTCGAAAGAATCAAGGGATTGGCCTTAGAATGCAAGAAACTTAGCAGTCGAAGTGCGCGGACCTATGAGTGCCTTGCAAAGGACCCATAACTAAGGACACTAGAGTCACAGCTCCAGGAGGCAAAGCAACAAGCACCGATGATGCAAGCATAGTTGAAGCTATTGTCAGTGGTCGAGAAGATGAAAAGATCACAAGAACAATGCACAATTCAGCAACAGGTCCATGCCATCCAGAGTAAAGTCATGGAAGTGACCCAGAGACTCCATCCAGTGTAGGATGAAGCCTGCAAACGTTTTGAAGAGATCGAAGGATGAGGTGCAGAGCTGGAACAAATGGTCACCTCGGTGGAACAACGCTTGGAAGGATCGGCTACAGAGAAATTCATCTAGGAGTTCGTTGAGCAGGAGGCTCTGACAAAGAAACAAGTTGAGGCCGCTCGAGCTAAGCTCGAGGCCTTTGAAGAAGATTTGCCCAGACCAGAGTGACTAGGGATGAGTCACAGGTGAGTGTTGGAGACCTGTTGGCCCTTGACCAAGTTTTGGAGAACCTTAGTCATGTTTGACCAATTTTGGGGACTTCGACAGGCTGACCGAAGACGAAGCACACAGGAGAAGTAGAGATCGCGGGATCTCACCACCTTTTGCGGGATTTTTAGGTGTTAGGGTTCATGTAATGGGTATGGGATGTCGGCCCATGGGTTTACCCATGTTTAGGCCCTTTTTGTAATGTATAAATAAGTACCTAGGTGATGTAGAGAGGGGGGGATACCTAGTAGTTGGATCTATGTGATCAAGTTGGCTTCGTGCATACTGTGTGTTGAGAATTTGCAGAGCTAAGTGCAAGTTATTGTAAGAAGGCTCTGTGCTTGAACCTATCTTGGGGAAGGAGGATCTGGTGAGGAGTGCACAGATCTCCTATCCTATAAGGAGTTGGTTTGTGGCTCTGTGCATGTAAGGAGATTGACAAAAGATAATAAAGAAAAAGAAGATTTGGTGGACGTATCCCCACACTGGGGTGAACCACGTATATCCTGTGTTGTGGTTTCTTTGTGCATTATGGTTTTTATGTTATTGATGTGATTTATTCTTAGTGCAATAATCTTTATATATGTTAGATGCATGTGATGTAGTAGCTTAGTTCTTAGTGATATGAATGAATGCTAGATCAGGTCTATTTCTATGTGCTAAGTGCTTGGATGTGTTAGATCTTGGTGAATACTGCGCTGTGCTATAATTAGGGTTGTCACCTACGATGTGAAAAAGGGCTAAATGCTAATGAATATTAACTGTTAAGTGCTCTTTTAAGTACTGTGATCACATATTGGTGTCCCAGCTAGGTTGTAGACACTTGAGTCCTACAACCCCCCTGCCACTACCTTGGGTGAGACAACATCTGCTTCGCAGGTGTTGTCAAAAGGGTCGATAGTTAGGGTTTTGTTGGTGCGTTATTGAAGCGTTGAACCCTGGGTTTGCCCCTATGCCAACATGCACCAACTAAGGAGGCTCGACCATAACCTTAGTCATACTACCAGATTACCTAGGTACTAGAGAGTATCTTCTCGAGTGTTGTTCTCGGTATCACTATAGAAATTAGGCGGTCGATCGATTGATCTAGGGATGGTTTCAGGAGACCTAGGGGACTTCCAATATACTTGACAATATGTGGGAGTGATGGTCGTGTATAGATTTTTTTGATGCGGTACGATTCGAAGGGTACCAACAGGTGTTTCATAGATTTCCAACAAGGTGAAACTTTGGTTTCTAGACAACCCAGTGAAACTGTCTGTATTTCTTGTGTGTAGTATTCCCCGCCGCATTTTTATCCATTGAACGACACATCTGTGTGTTTTAAATATGCTGACAGTACATGTCTCTACCTTGAAAAAAAATTCCATTAGTTTACGCAGAGGAAAGTGCTCTGATACCACTTGTTAGGTACCAATTCTATTATATTAAGTAGAAAACATAAATATTGCAGAAAATACCAGCAAAACAATAAAATGTACAGAACCATAACAAAAAATGATACCTTTATTGATAGAAATGAATGTTAATTTGCCTCTTTGAGGGGGCAACCTCCAGCAGAGCAACACTCTATTATAATAATCCTCAAGAAACATATTTATCATGCCTCATACTCTTATTTATACTAATTCTATCTTCTAAAGAACATTCTAGAGGAAAATATTTCTGGAAGAAAAAGCTTCTATTAGGTCTTCTTACATTGACTTGTTCACATTTATTAAATAGGCCTTATTAACTAATGTCGGCCTTTATTACATGGAAAATATATTATTCTACCTACATGAAGGGTTAGGGAGGTTAGGTCCCTAACATATTTTCAATATCTAGTGAAATTAGGTGTATTCTTCATTATCCCATGAACAAATGTGTTATGTAACAAGTTCATTGAGTGAATCCCCCATGAGGATGTGCAGTGGTGTTAAGCCCTAATTTCTACACCAATATCTCAAAAGTCAAGTTCTTATGACTATTGAAATAAAAAATAGTCATTACCACTATCTTCTTGATTTGCATTGTCACATGGAGCAATTTATCCCTCAATGCATCTAAGGACCTTTTCTCAACAACACAAGTCGACTTCTTCACTCAATTGGGGCTCTGTTCTCAACAATGCTTTCTTTTCTAAATTAAAAATTTTCAAGTGAGCCATTAGTGAAACTTTTTCATCAACATCTTATGCTCCTTCTTTACCTTCAACGTTCATAACCTTCCAAAGTCTCTTTCTACTCTGACCCTTGGGAATAAGCTTGGCATGTAATATCCAACAATTGTCCTTATTGTGACCATCCTTCTTATTATGTTCATTTAATGCAAGTCCTTCCTCTATGTGGCATTGGAAAATTTCTTCTCCCCCTTCTACGTCCCTTTTCCTTCCTATGTCTCCCTTCCCTTTGTTCTAGAAAAGCTAAAACAAAAATTGGTTTCTTACCATGATTGACTTCAATATATATATCCCTTTTTCATGCCTCATCAAGGAGCCTGAACTCCAAAAGAATCACCTCTTTTTTGATGTGGTTAAACAACTCACTGATGTTGAACTCAATGTTATATTCTTGAACTCTTTGTATATGTCTCTATCTATAATGATACCATTTGAATTCCTACTCTTTCGTCATATCACATAGGATAACATTAGTTCTTAGCAAGTGTCGTATACTCCTCCCACTCTACAACCTATTTTTTCTTGATAGAAAATCTTTATTAAATTGTATATGTCTCTATCTATGATGATACCATTTGAATTCCTACTCTTTCGTCATATCACATAGGATAACATTGATTCTTAGCAAGTGTTGTATACTCCTCCCACTCTACAACCTATTTTTTCTTGATAGAAAATCTTTATTAAAGTAGACTTTCCCATCATAGCCATCCATATTTAGTCAAAGTGAAACAATTATTTATTTTTTTCTCTATATGAGTCCCCTAACATCTAAAATGGACTTCAACATGCCTTAACCGATTACTATGTCAATCAAGGTCCATCTAATAAGGTTTTATATCCACTTCAACTTAAAGTCAAATTCTAAAAAACCTTATAAAAGTCTAAAGATTTTATTCTCAAAGAAAAATTCTTTCCGAGATCATTTTCTCAATCAAAGGTTCTTTTCCATCCATCTTGTAACTCTTTGGTTTCTCCTTTTTCCCGGTCAAAAGTTACATCTCTTCTACTTTTATGTTTATCAACCAACGCTCACACCAAATTAATCTTATAATAGGTCTACAATACTTCCACATAGACAATCATGTGGCTGACACCTGTCCAAACTGTCTCAATATTATTTACAATGCCTCCTGGTGAATCCTTCCATCAACGTCGATTCATCCGATCTACTTGGCCCTCCGTCATGTTGTCATATACGTCGATTCATCCGATCTACTCGGGCCTTCGGTCATGTTGTGATCGACCACATTATATTTTTAGTCAATCAAATTGGTCTAATCAAACTTGATCGCCAGTCTATTTTCATTTGATCTAATTTCAGATTAAGAACTCCGTACTTCCCTAGACTGAAATGAAACTTGATGGGACGTCTCAAAATGCAAAATATAATATTTTGAATAATTACATCAAAATATTATAAAAAATGTAATATTTTGAATAATTACATCAAAATATTATAGAAAACATGTTAGAGAAAATAGCATAATGTGTAGAGGTAAGAGGTATGTTTAAACTATTTAAATAAAGTCATGCCTATTTTTTAATGTTTTCTTAAAATATTTTTTAGAAAAGAATTTTAAAAATATATTATTATAAAAATTAATAATAACATTAAATATTGTATCAATATGATATTTAACAAAATATTGAAAAATATTGAAAATAAATATATATTTGAAAATAAATTTTATTTTTAATATTTAAAATACATTTTATTTTTCCATATTTAATTTAATTGACATACTTTCTATAAAATTTAAATATAAATTTTATTTATAAAATTTCACAACTTAATAATTTCTTTGACCTAATAAGAATCCAAAATACCATAATTACTTTCACCTACCCAAATACAAACATAATTTATATGAGAATTCAAAATCCCATAGTTACTTGCACCTACCCAAACAAATTTATAAAAAACATGTTTATAGTTCAAATATTATTAAACAGGTTCAGAGTTTAGACATCCTTGGAATATCTTAAAATGTTTAAGAAAATTAAAACGGGGATGCTTTGTGGGCAGTGGCAGAACGGGGCCTTGCCAGGAACAAGGAACAGTTACTTGGGGTTTGATAGTAGAACTAATAGTAATTTAGAGGATATTTATTTCAAGTATCTAAATTTTGTGTAATCCTAATATTTTATAGATTTTTCAACCTCCTGAATAAATGTTTACATTCACAAATATAATTTAAACAACGAAAAAAAATAATAATTTAACTAATTTAAATACAATTTTAAAAAAATAATAATAATTTAACTAATTTTCAATATATACAGTTTTTAACTGTTACATCTTATTTTCTGCCTCTAATTGAATTCTCTGCACAGTAATTTATTGCCCAGTTTGGATGTTATGATTTCCATTGCTCTATATGGAAATACTGAGGCAACAGATGGACAGGAAATGGAAGCATCCTTCCTTGCCAGCATATGTTGCACGACTGTTTTAATGCTGCACTACCATTAAAGATTTTGATGGATTAAATTAATTTTGCAAGGAATATGTAGAAGTTTTCGATAATGTAAACACGCACACATTTGTCCTCTGTAATTTGGGAGCAATCTATTTTTGTACAATCTTTCTTCTCCCGTAGGTAAGTTGCTGGAAATTGGTTATAAAGAATCGTGATTTTAACTATAAAATTTTGTTATTTAAGAGATTTTGAAATGGTAAATGCATTTTTAAGTTTTCATTTTTTTGTTTGTGAATTTGTGCAGGACCTGCGATTAACCTGTGGTTTGAGAAACCACGACTCAGGGGGATCGCACCCGGCCTGAGCCACACCAACCCTTAACATGGTTGAATTTTTTTGTCCCTGCAGGTTTCGAACCGGTGACTTTAACATCACAGAGTGGCTTAACAACACACTCCGTCACCGACTGTCCTACACCTCGGGGACTTTAAGTTTTCATTTATAATAAACAATTTTATATTGTAATTTTAATAGTAAAAATTTATAAATTAATCTATTGGTATATGTAACAAGTAATATGACTAGTCACAACCACTTTATGATGATGATGATGACGAATTTCCACTAAGATTTAATTGGTCTATAGGATCTTAAGAGGGTAAGCGATTACTTTTGATTCTTTAGAATTTTGTTTCTGTGCTCGAAAAGCATTAAGAGAAGCTTTCCAAGATCACCATACTTTTGTTGAGTTAAGAGGTTAGGAAGGTTGGTAGTGTGATCAATATTTTGAAAATGAGATCGAATATGNGTGACACACTCTTTCATCCCATGGCGTTTTAGGAATTGACCAATGCCCAGTTTCATTATGGAGCTCGTGAGAATTTGTTCTTATCTTAGCAATGCTTATTTTTTTCTTTACACTTGGCAAAACAAAGCATTAATATATTAATACATGTATAATAATAATGTATTAATTAATCATTAATGTAATAATGTATTAATATATTATTAATTAATGTATTATTTAATTAAATATTAATATATTAAATAATTAAAAATTTATTAATTAATATTGTTAAAGTGTTAATACATTAATAAATTAATAAAGTAGTACATTAATGTATTGTATTAATATATACAAATAAATGGTTTATTAATATATTGTATTACATTATTGTAATATATAATAATAATGTATAAATGTTATATATATATGAAAGTAATTAATTTACATTATAATCCTTAATCCTCAAGAGTGTAGATTTATTGGCAAGTGCATATAAGCTGAAAAAAATATAAAAATGAAGTTTCAATTGAATTCTCACCAAAAATTAGAGTGTGTGAACAAAAAAAATTAATTTACATTATGATATATTGATTAATACATTATTATTACTGTAATAATTACTTAATTACTTATTAAATTATACATTGTTAAAAATATGAATATAATAATAATGTAATACATTAAATACATCAATAAATACATTAAATATATTAATACAATTAAAACATTAGTAAATAAAATATTAAAATTTTAATACACAAATAAAGTAATATATTATTAATACATTAATAAAGTAGTCATATACATTGAATGAATTAACTAAATGTAACATATTAAACTATTAATTAATGTATATTAAATTTTTATTAATATATTATTAATTAATATTGCTAAAGTATTATTATATTAATAAAATAACAAATTATTAAATAATAATAATATAAGTTAAATTTTTATTAATTAATATTGTTAAAGTATTAATATATTAATAAAATATCAAATTATTAAATAATAATAATATAAGTGATACATTGAACTAACTAAATTTAACATATTAAATTATTAATGTATATTAAATTTTTATTAATACATTATTAATTAATGTATTAATTAATATTGCTAAAGTATTAATATATTAATAAAATAACACATTATTAAATAATAATAATATAAGTGATTGTTATAAGTTAATTTGTCTCATTTTTCATATTTTCAAATTAATAGCCTCATTTTCCACTTTTTCAAACTAATAACTTCATTTTCCACTTTTATAAAATGGTCAAAGGTTACCTCACATGCATGGTAGATGAATAATAGACCATTAATGAATTTATAATATAATTAATGTATCAATATATTAATGCATTACAATAATGCATTTATAAATTATTATAATGTATAAATACAATAATATATTAATGTACTAAAATATAAATTAAAGTAATATATTAAAATATATTAATATATTGATAAATTGAATGTTAATTAGTGCATTAATTAATTAATTAATACATTAAGATAATGTCTAAATTAAAGTATTAATATATATTGTAATGTAAAATTGTAAAATTAGTATTGTTTTAATTAATTAGTGTTAGTAATAGAATACATTAATAAAGCACACATATATTAAAAAAATATTAAAGTATTTCAAAATACATTAAAGTATTATATTATTATATTAATGTATTAATAAATTAATAAAGTATTTATACTATAATAAAGTAATGATATATGGATTGCTATGTCCTTATATGTCTTTATATTTGTGAGTAATGATCCATATATCTATCCTTATATGTTTTTCACATTGCGATGTTAGTACATATTCATGGCATTGCGAGGATATAATAATTGCATCAAATTAATTGACAATGAGCATGGTTGATTACAGTTGAGCATGACCATGGTTTCTTATGGTTGATTTTTGTAGGACTTGGTTGACTTTGGGAAGGAAACCTTGACTATGGTCGATCGTGGCTGTCCTTTAAGATTTTTTACTGTGTTGACCATGACCATGGTTGACTATGGTTAACCGGGGTTTGTTATGGTTGACCATGCCGATGGATGAGCTTCATTAACCATGTGGATTTGATTATGGTGGGCCATGTTGATTATGTTTAACCATAATTTACTATGGCACTACACATTACAATATTGTTCATGTTTTGTTCGTCACATTTAAACATAAGGTTTTGTTCGTCGCATTTTGACATCAAATTTTGTTTGTCACATTGTGATATCAAATTTTGTTTGTCACATTGTGATATCAAATTTTGTTTGTCACATGACATCATAAATTTATGGTCATCAAATTATGATGAAGGGTCTTGGTTTGTCATAATATTTCATTGGAATAGGTTTTCCACACTCCGACAGTGGGTTATGTTCATCACACTGCAGCATTAGTAAATGTTCACCTCATTGCAATGTTGGTATTTGTTTGTCACATTGCCACATTGAGTTGTGTACATTACATTGAGACAATGGGTTGTGTTCATCCATTGTGACATTTCAAAATTTATGTCACAGTGTGGCATCAAGATATGTGTGTAACATTGCAACACGATGATATGTTTTTCACATTGTGACAAGATGTCTATGTTTGTCACATTGTGACATCTATTAATGTTTGTCACATTGCGATGAAAGGGCTATGTTCATCACAATGTGATGTCTGTATATGTTCATCACATTGCGACACCTATATATGTTCATCACATTCTGACGTTAATATGTTTGGTAGATTGCAACATTACTATGTTTGACAGATTAAAACGTTCATCACATTATGACATTCATTTATGTTCATCACATTGCGATGAAAGGGGTATGTTCGTCACATTGTTACGTTTGTATATGTTTATCACATTGCGAGGACATAATATTTCCATCACATTATGACAAATGGATACATGCATCACATTGGGATGACCAGGATATGTTCATAACATTGCGATGATATGATATTGTTTTTCACATATTAACGATGATGGGGATATTTTGATGATGGGGATATGTTCATCACATTGCAATGACTTGACATTTAAGTAAAAAGTGGCTATGTAAAATGTTGTATGTTCATCGTATGTCATATGTCCAGCACATTATGAAAACAAAAATTATTTTGCAACAATGGGGCTATGTTCATCACATTGCGATGATGAGGCTATGTTCATCACATTGATAGCCAACTTGACCATTGAAAAATTTGACTAGTCCATCTGTTGGTCGACCCAACCAAAAGGAAAGTCAAATGGTTGATCATCTAGTCAACCCAACCATTAGATAATATGAATAGTCCATCATTTTGTTGACACAGCTTCTAGGTTGTTGATCGGCTAGTCTTTGGGATGACTTGACTTGTGGCTTCTTTAGTCAAGTTTTTGTTAGCAAGTAGAATGAAGATTTTAGGTGGATTGTATAGATTTGTGTTGGTGAGAAGAATAGGATATAATCCTCCCTTTTACGAATAATTACTTGATGGTTCACTACAACCATACGCCACATATCCATGTAATATACATCATCTATAATGGTTACATCATAATGCTCCATTTCACATAATATTCTATGCAAAAATGCACTAATATGACAATGTGACATTAATGTTATCTCAAACATAAATTATGATTGCTATTGGATGATTGTGAAGTCCCAAAGAAAGCTAATACACGTCTCATTTATCATTATAATTTTATTGGTATCATAATTAAGGATGAATAATAGGTTGGTTATTTATAATTATTTTTAAAATATCTAATCACAATTTGTAGTGATTTAAATTTTACATATTGTATAGGAAAGAATTTCTAATACTTACATAAATATACATCAAATTAGGTGCACATGTTACCCTTACTTTCTTAAACACATTCCCCTATACACATTTCAAGGATTTTATAGTTAATACATCAAATTTGAATTTAAATATTTATGAAAAATTAATTGAAGGACTAAACTCGCTTATCTATAAAACTTCTCTTGCCTATATACTTCCTAAACATTTTTTTAAACTCACTTTTCTTTCTTCTTAATCGTTTGGTTTCTTTGTTCCATATAGTATCATCTAAAAACTCTCTTTTCGAGATCATCTTTCTATTTGTTTTATCATTTTCTCTCATAAAACACATATTAACATCATTTCCTACACCATTAGATGATAAGTCCATCTCATATAACTTGACACAATGTTACTATGGAGTTTCATGCATATCAATGCATCCCAAAAAAAAATTATATTACAACAATTTTAATAAATGCACTCCTATATCATAGCTAACATTTAAAAAAATATTTATTTATATATTTAAAAACAAATTATAGCATTTAAAATTCTTAACATCTTAATTATAATTACAATTACTAAGTTAACTTCAAAATTTCCATTTTCCTTACTAATATCTATTAACACATCTTAATAAATTAAACATAACATACCTACATAATTCCAAAAGACCCAAATTCTCATAAGCAAGTCTACCTAAATAATTCTAAATAATATATAATATGATTACTAATATATATGAACACGTCTTGCCCCCGGGGGGCAGCTCAATTGGCAAGTGCCGTGAAAATGAAGTTCCATGAGGTTCGAGTTCAATTCCCCCGACTTACCTTGTGTACCGCGTAAGGGGCATCGTTGGGCTTTGAGGTTATGGGGGTGGCGGTTGGATAACAAGCGACCCGCGTGTAGCGAACTGCGTTAACTAGTTAGCATTCCTCAGGACAAATATATATATATATATATATATATATATATATATATATATATATATATGAACCGTCCTTTAATAAACTAAGCATAACATGCCACACCAAAAGACCCAAATTCTCGTGAGCAAGCCTACCTAGATAATATATTGTGATTTTATAACTTTAATAAGATGATTGATATGAATTCATAGTTATTATATTTTAGGTATGTTGTGATATTTCATGTCATAGTTATTATATTTTTAGATATGTATTGTGATATTTCATGTTAGCTTTTAATTTTATATAATTAATTTGTAATAATTTTCATATTTTAGTATCAAAATTTGATATATATAATTTTTATATTTAACATTAATGTAAATTCATATATAAAATAAATTGATTTATTAAATCCTTTTAAATATTAAAATAACCCACATTTATATAAAATGTATTTTTTTACATTTTTTTTTATATTTAACACTAATATAAATTCATATATAAAATAAATCAACTTATTGAATCCTCTTTACTTTAACATTCTACATATGGTAGGTGGTTAAGTGAGAGCATTGTATTTGATTTAACATTATATATATATATATATATAAGTTGCTTAATTGGTATATACTGCAAACAAATATTCGGAATAATTGGTTATCGGGTGGGAAATGTGAGGGTCACACAAAGTTTGAATTTTCATTAGGTTTTTATTGACAAAAAAAAAATGTTAATCATTATCAAAGGATTTGAAGCATTCACCAACAACATATCTAGGAAGCTTGTGTTTTTGTCCAAATTGTTTGAATGTACAGAATACTTCTAGAAGTGTAATTTTTTATATATATAATTAGGTTTTCATATAATTATACAGATCTCTTAATTGCAAATGCTCAACTCAAAATCTTGGCTCTGCATTCGATGTCGATATTGAAATAGGATTCATCCATACATTCCAAGCAATGCTCACAACTATTAAAGAATAAAATTATTACAGTCACACAATCGATACAGATAACTATTATAACATAAATCTATTATAGCGACACATTCGATACAGATAAATAAAAAAAACCGATTCAGTAAAAAAATGCTTGAATGCATGCATTAAAGGCAATCTCATGGACTGGATTTAATGGCGAGCCTGCATGTATGCATGTAATGTTGAGAACCTAAACCGTGAAGCAAACCACAAACGTGAAGCCAACCATAAACCGTAAATATGTCATCGCTAAACCTAAATCCATCATCTGTAAACCTAAATCTACCAGAGTAAACATATTTAGGTTTGAGTAATAGACTCATAGAGGAATTCAAAATTTTAGTATGGCAGTTTGGATTCTCCTCTCTCGACAATGTATAGGAGAGGAGAAAAAGTACGACACAAGAATATGAAATTGTTTACTCCATTACCAAATATATTAAGAGGAACATGATCATCCACTCGATAAACAACCTTGTTGAGTAGGATACCAAGTAACATCTCTGAATTTGTGCACCTGACCAAACCATGCTAGAAAGGTGAAATTGACATGCATTAGTGAAACCGACATAAATTATACCACATGGCATGAAAATTATTGAAATAATTAAATGAAATGGTTATGCTCCATTTCCCTCCATGCCATTCTGTGCTAATATTTAATTTTTGCTAATCACCTAGACGTGCCAATCAGCTAGGCAGCGTAGTAAATTTTAAAGATGATTAAGTAAACATAAAAAAAGTAAACATGATATAGGTGGATATCGATGGCCACCCACCTAAAATTTTAAAGATGATTAAGTAAACATAAAAAAAGTAAACATGATATAGGTGGATATCGATGGCCACCCACCTATTCCACTGGTTCGAAAAACAATTTTCCACCTTGGGAGTTTTTGGGTTCCAAACTTCGGGGGCGATTTTGAGGCCCTAAATGACATTTTTTGTGGATTTGGGTCCCAGGAAACTATCGGGGGCACTTGCATATGTTACTAGAAAATCGTTCTTCTCAATTAGACCTTTCCAATGATGTATCGAGCACCCAAATTTACGCCCCTGGGAAGTTGACTTATCACCTACCCCCATCGGGGCCTGCAAACCTTTTGGATGTTCATCTTCCGGGCTTAGGGTTTTGGATTTTACTTATGTTAAAAATGCCTTGAGAGCCTCATTGTGACAATTATATTCTTGCGAATGAGAGTATCCATTGCATCTCTTCTCAGAGATAAGTTGCCACCATTCTAGTGAGTCTTTCACTCTGTATTTTTATAGTTCTTTACATTTTGCACATTAATAGAATTTGTGTATTACTGTATATCTTTGTTTATATCTATGATATATGTATGTTATATTGTGGATATATGATACATATATGTACATTTATTTATTATATCTCCTCTCTCATTTCGTGTCGAAAATAATCTGGATCAAAACACCTAAACGGATGTCTTTATAACAGCTAGGAAGTTAATGGTTGAAATCACAACTATTCATTTATTGCAACGACGAAGAATATTCTAGCTATATTTAATCGTGTCCATACAAAACATATTAAGCACTAAAAATGTATTAAATGTGCTCATTTCGAATATGTGTATGCCTCTCGACGTAAATATGTATGTTGGACCACTAGGTTGTATATTAAACATTTTATATTTTGAATTTTTTTATTGAAATAAATTTTCATGAAATAACCATTTTTATTATTTAAATTGTATTTTTAAATATATAAATAAATTCAGTTCTTTGAAAAAACCATTAAATATTTAGATCATATAGATTCAACCACTCAAATTTATAATTCAACCATGTAATTCCAACCATTTCTCACAAAATTTCAAGTAAATTTGATTAAAAAAAAATATAAAACAACTCCAAAAATCAGTTGAGATGGGAATTCAAACAAGCGTTATTAGACTACTCGAGAATCATCTTGTCACCAATATCATATATATAATAGAATACTTTTAACTACAAGTAAATATGTCAAAAAACCTTTAGAAATCTTTACAACTCAAACTGAATATGTCAAAATACTGAGGAAAAGAAAAACTTAGTGGGAAATTTCTTTTTCTTTGACTGAATACGTCCCCAAAAAATATTAAAGTGTTTTTTATTTTTTCCACCGTTAATATGTCAATTCAAAAAAATAAATTTTAAAATTAAGTTGTTGGAGCTATGTTTTAAAATTTGTCATACAGTTTATATTAAAAAAATTCAAGTTTATAGTAAAAAGGATTCAAGCTGTAAGGGCTAAGAAGAAATTATAACACATTAAAGTAGATAAATAGCTTATAATTTTAGTATAGAGGGGTTTTTATAGTGTAACATATTAGATATAATTTTTAAGACTATTCAAATCATGAGACTAATATATATTTTTGGGAACTAATATTCATGGATATGGGTCATAGATTAATGACTTACTCTAGGCAGTTAATCCCAAAAATGATGTCTAATATGTTACATTGTCGAAGCCCCTCTATGCTTAAATAATAAGAGTGAAGGGAGATCTAACAAAATAGTTCATAAGGCACAATACTTGCTAAGGTTTTGCAAATGGGGTAGCAAGCTAAGTTGGCTTGATTGTGGAGAAAATTCCACAGTACTTCACCCCTATGAGCATCACCCGATGCATCAAGACGCATAGAGGGTGTCTCAACTTCTTGAATAGAATGGAGTTGGGAAATAATTCCCGAATGACCTTTCTTGAGGAGCTTTTCAATGCGGTAGAATTGACAATCTCAAGGGAGGTTGTTGTGAATCTTTGGAACTTATACTATTGTCCCTTATGTTGAAATTTCATGGTTAATTCCTTAAAACCCATGAGGATGGGGCCAAGAGTGCGTAATCATTTTTCACCGAGAACAATGTCACGACCACCCATGTCAATAGAAAACATATGGTATTTCAGGTTGTACTGACCAATTTGGAGATGCACATTTTTACAACGCCCCCAAATTTCATGGAATGATCCGAATTTAGGAGCGGAATGAAATGATTAACATAATGAATACAATAAACACAAATATATGAAGAATAACACAAATATCCAATGAACGATATCTTCTATTAAATAATGAAATAGGCTTAAACTATAAAACTACAGAACTTAAACACTTGCTTGAATAGTGGTACCTATCTCTGAGAAGAGATGTGGCTGCCATGCGCATTTGTCTGAGAAGAATGAATTACAATGAGGCTCTAGAGGCATTTTTGATATTACTCATGAATTCCAAAACCCTATACATCCAAAAACCTAACCCTAGAAGGTGAAACGTCAAAATTCATGTGGGCCCCTATGGGTAAGTTGGTACCTAACTTCCTAGGGTCATAACTTTTGCATACGACCTCTGTTTTATTCAAGTGATAGCCCATTAGAAAGGTATTTAAGAGAACTAAACATTCCTCCATCAAATATGAATCCATCTACAATTTCATTGTGGTAAGCCAAAAAAACTTTGTTTAGGGCTCCAAAACGACCCTGGAAGTACAACAAGATGTGCTGACATGAAAACATAAAAAATAATACATTTGGGGTAGGTGAGAGGCCACAAATATCCACTTGGAATATGTGTATGGATTCAGACATCCCCAGAAGTGAAAAACCCACAATTACAAAGAAGTACAGAAGATTTTCTTAACTAAAAACAGAAAAGATGAGTTAGTTGGAATAGGTGGGTGGCCACCAATAGCCAACTAGATCAATCCTCCCCCATTATGAAGCAATGGTATCCATTATGTTGAGTTCCCCCATCAGGTGAGGAAACTTTTGTTGGATTTGGCCCCGGGTGAGCCACTTTCCTTGATGTAGGAGTTGCCCTGCCTTGACAACCCGATAAAGATGGATCCTCTGTTGGCGAGTGCCCTTGACCTGTGTGTCCACTATAGGATCAATGGATGTTTGTTCCATGTAGTCAAGTTTGAGGTCTATGGGTTCCAGTTGTTCTGTGATCTCAGAGGTGTCCAATAATGGTGGATATTATGGTCGAAGGAGGTCCACATTGAACACTGGGTGTAGGCCAAGGAAGGGTGGAGTGTTGAGCTCAAAATCATTGCTACCCACATACTTGGTTATAGTGTAAGGCCCATAGCAAACTGGGTGGAGCTTCCGATGGGCCCCTGTGAGATTCTCCTTCTGCAAATGTAAGTAGACTTTGTTGACAACCTTAAACTGGTGTAGTACCCTGTGTTGATCATGGCATTACTTGTACTTAGCATTTGATTTCTGCAAAATCTCCTCGACTTGTTGGAGGATGTGCTAAATCCGCTCAATGAATCTGGTGGCTTTGTCGATCGTAGACTGATCATGGGAATATTTTTTCTGTGCAGTGGCAAGAGGAAGTGCAACATCAATGGGTCCCAAGAGTTGGAATCCCAGACCCACCTAAAATGGGCTATGGTCGGTGGAGCTATGGAGAGCCCTGTTGTAATTGTGTTGAACATAGAGGAGACTTTCATCCCATGTACGTGGATGCTTAGAATTGTACATGCGCAGGATGTGCACAATCATCTTATTGACGACCTATGTTTGGCCTTCTGTTTGGGGGTGGAAAGCAATGGATTTTGTGAGCTTGGTGTCCAATAGTGACCAGAGACTCGACCAAAATGTGTTGATGAACCTGCTATCCTAGTCGGAGATGATGGTCTGCGGTATCCCAAAGTGGACCCACACTCATTTGAAGAAGATATTGGCAGTATCGGTCACTGTGATATTCTTCTTGCAGGTCGTGAGGATGGCCATCTTCAAAAATCAATCAACGACCACAAATACGCTGTAATTTCCTTGCTTGGTGGATGAAATTCCAGACATGTAATCCATTGAGATGGGTTCCCAAGGCTTCTTGGGAGTAGGAATAGGGGTGTATAAGCCTTGCTTCTTGATGGATGGCTTGGAAATGGCATAGGTAGTGCAAGAAGCTTGCTGACGTCTTGTCAATTTTTTGGCTAATAATTTTTTTTCTAAAGAACGACCACAGTTTTCTCCACGCCAAAATCTCCTACCACCCAACTGTAGTGGGCTTCCCAAATCAACTTTTCACGCTCGCTTGTAGGAACACAGAGATGAATGAGGTGGAATAAGAATCTATCTTGAATGTGAAGATCAGTGACACTTGCACCTGTACCCAAGAGCTTATAGGTGGTAGTGAAGTCTGGATATTGTTGATAAAGTTGGGGCCACTTAGATGCTTCATGTCCAAAAGAACGCAACACAGTGGTGAGTGTAGCCACAGGAGGTCGATTGAGGAAGTCAATGACACGATTTGAGATACCTTTCTTATACTTGATGTTGATATGGAAATGCTACAGGTAGGTGGACCATTTCTGATGGTGGTCGTTTTGTAATTTCCCTTGTGTCTATATGAACTACAGAGGCTTGTGATCAGTGTGTATGATCGTCTCTTTTCCCAGAATGTAATGTTTCCATAGATGACAGGATTGTACAATGGAATACATTTCCTTGTCATAGGTGGGGTAATTTCAGACAGTATCTGAGAGTGTCTCACTATGGTATGCCACTAGATGACCGTGTTGAGTGAGAATTGTGCCCACAACATAGTCAGATGCATCAGTCTCAATCTCAAATGGTTGTTGTATATCAGGTAAGAAGAATACTGGAGTTGAGCACAAGCGATTCTTAAGATCATAGAATTCTCATTTTTGTTCCTTCCCCCACACAAACTTGTCCCTGCCACCTCTCTTGGTCATATGGTTGAGGGCCCATGCAATATGGGAGAATCCCAACACGAATCGTCGGTAGAAGTTGGCTAGTACCAAGAAGTTCTGAGGCACGATCAGTGTGGTCGGGGCTATCCAATCATGGATGACTTGGATATTAGCTATATCAACATGTACCACATTCTCATCAACAATGTATCCCAAGTATTGGACCCTTTTCATTCCAAAAGAACATTTTTCCAAGTTGGCATATAGCTTGTGCTGCCACAAAGTACTCAAAACATGATGAATATGTCACATGTGCTCCTCCCACATTCTACTAAAGATGAGGATGCCATCCAAATATACCACCATAAAGGAGTTGGTGAAGGGTCTCAATACATCATCCATCAACCTCATGGAAGTGGTTGGTTCATTTGTTAAGTCAAAGGGAATGACTAGCCATTCGAAGAGACCTTTAGATTTGAAGGTTGTTTTCCATACATCAGTGGTTTGATGGGAACCTAGTGGTAGCCATACTTTGGGTCAATCTTGCTAAAGAAATTTCCCCCCTTTATTTGGTCAAGAAGGTCATCAATCCTGGGAATGGGGTACTGGTTACTGACTGTGATTTTTTGTAAGGCTTTGTAATCAATGTAGAATCTCCAAGTCACATCCTTCTTCTACACCAGTACAATTGGGCTTCCACAAGGGGAGGATCTGGGTATGATGTGCCCATTTGAAGAAGCTCTTAGATCTGACGCCTAATTTCATCGTTTTCCATCAGCGGGCGAAGATAGATTGGTCCATTAGGTAGAGGTGTGTCATGTTGAAAAGTCAACAAGAAACATGTGTCTAATTTACTTTTCCCTTAAAGAAATTGGACAATAAATATTAATCTATTATTTCATTCATAACTGAGTGAGTTGGAGTTGTGAAAAAATTATAATTGTAGTTAAGTGAGTTAAGATCAGTTGTACTAGTTGTAACTAAACATGCACTAGTGAGAGTTTCGTTAATCAGTGAACTCACATGCAACTGAAGATTCACCATGGTTAACTACATGCATGTCAGATCCAGTGGAGACCCAGTTGAGATAATAGGTGAAAGGGGCAGTTTGGCTATTAGTTGTGATTTGATCACACATGTAGTGGATATGCTTATGAGCATGTGCAAACTTGACAATTCGAATCAATTGTGAGAATTCTAATTGCAGAGATTGTGCAGAGGAGGTAGGTTGTCTGGACACGGAGAATTGACACATGTATTTGATGATTTGTGTATGACAGTGTGAGATGATTGTATTGTACTGAGAGATATTGGATTAGAGTTTTGTNTTGTATGAGATTGTTTCATGATTCATGATATACATAATGGGTTTTTAGTTTTACGCTTTCCTGGTAAAACTTATGTGTTATGTGTTCTTGATATTTCACTTTGTGATCGTGGTTTAATTTTCCACAAGAATAATAGTAGAAGAGATTTTGTATTTAATAGTGGCGTATAATTGTTAGATCAGGAGAATCGCAGGAAATACTTAATTTGTATTGAAATGTTTACATGGTATCAGAGCCACGAAGGCCACGGAGGCCACGAAGATAAGAAAGTGAGGTTCAAACATAATTTTATTTTCGTAGGTCCCATCTCTAGCAAGGTGCAAACTTTAGTACTGTAGACTACGCCCAGTTCTCAAAGTAGAAATTCTCGCACCCTAGTCAAAGGAGAAGTGTGAACTTCCCTAAGCATTCTCGCAGGCTGAACAAAGGAGAGGTGTGAACTCCCCTCACCCTACAGTGTATTACAGTGCGA
>SNQJ01S0149340.1:21796-44085 GCA_010110895.2 Picea sitchensis | reverse complement strand
CCATGCCTATTCATATCTTTTAGTTGGAGGAGGTAGATCATTGCCCAAACCCTGTGACAGTTCATAGCTTCTACTTGGAGGAGGTAGAGTGCCACCCAAACCCTGCGATAGAGACATAGCAAGAGAACCCACGACCAAGGGGGATTTTCTCATTTTGCTCGGAGAAAGAGAGACTGCGGGGTGAGACAATGACAACAAGAGACAAGGGGGAGAGACTGCGGGGTGAGACAGTGACAACAAGAGACAAGGGAGAGACAACATCACAAATAAAGCAGCCAAGGGGGAGAGACTATGGGATGAGACAGTGACAACAAGAGCCAAGGGGGAGACAACATCAGAGACAAAGCGGTCAAGGGGGATTTTATCAGAACACCAAAAATTCCTCCGCCAAAATCGGTATGAATTAGGGTAGTATTGTAATGTTGCATCTTTAGATATTTGGGAAATATACTTGGAAGGCCACACAAATCATACCACAAAAATTAAATTAAAACTTGATGCTCATGACTCATCCCTTGGCACATAAATTAAAACTTGGTGCTTTGATGTAGCAGTATGATTGTGTCTTCCAAGATCCCAAAGTCATCCTAGTGTATTTCTTAATTTAAAATCATATCAACATTGTTACAGGGTCTCTACTTCTAGATAGCCCACTCTATCATAGATTGATATGGGCTAATGATGAGATTTTAAAACAGATTCAATAAATACTTCAATAAGGAAAGATCAAACCTATAAAATATTAATGTGGCAACCCCACCATCCTTGCACCCAATAGGGATGGCTCATGGTGTTCTTACTTCAACTATCACACCCTTAATAAGATATGTCAAGAATTAATACCCTCTACCATGTATTCATGATCTTCTTTACAAATGGAAGGTACATAATACTTCTCCAAGATTAGCCTCAAAATTGACTACCATCATGTACCTATTAATGATGTTGGTATTTAGAAAACAACACTCAAAACTTAGGGTCTCTATGTTTGTTTAATCATCCCCTTCGACCTAACTCATTTTCCATCCACCTTCTTATGCCTAATGAAAAAAATTCTCAACTAACACTTCACCAACTTCTTTTTCATTGTCTATTTGGAGGACATCCTTATTTATAATGAGATATCAAAAGAACATATGGAGCATGTAGCATGCATCTTGGGCACACTATGCCAACACAAATTACAACCAAATTTGGGTAAGCGTACCTTTGATACAATACATATTCAGTATTTGGGATTCATAACTGACCATGTTGATATCCCTATATATCTCGAAAATTCCAAGGCCATCAATAATTTTCCTTTATTGTGAAACATCATAGAGTTACAATGTTTTCTTGACCTCGTGAACTTTTATCAGTAAATTGTGTTAAGTTTTGCTCAAATCTCTTGGTCGTTGAACCACATTATACACACTAAGGAAACCTTTCGCTAGATTCCAACACATTAATGTTCATTTGAAGAAGTCAAGCAAAGGATATGTTATATGTCAGTGTTATCCATACCAAACATCCATTTCCCATTGAATATTAAGACCGATGCATCAAATTATGTGCTTGGTGCAATGCTCACTAGACATGGAAATTATGTGCTTGGTACAGTGCCCACCGAACATGGACATCCTATTACATTTCATTTAGAAATATGTAATGACATTATCCATAGATGTTGCAACTATGAAAAATAACTATATGACATTGTTCAAGTAATGGAACAATTATGAGACTACACCCTTGAAAATGAGACCATTCAAATCATACACTACACCAGTTCTCATATACATAAAATAAGATGTAGAATGAAAGCCACATGTATTCGATGCAATATCTACAATATTTCCATTTCTTGACCAAGAACACTAAAATAAAGATAATGGAGAAACATATTGTCTTTGTTGTGTGCAACTTACAAAACTACTTACTGTGCTTAACACATTTTTCATGGGTAAAGATTCATAATTTTATTCAGTTAAAATTAAGATTACATAAGTTGTATGCTTGAATGAGATTATAATATCCTTTTTAAGGTAAAAAAAAGAGACAATTAGATTTCATTAACAACTTACACCAATATCCGTTTCTTGTGTATGTCTTTTCTACTATAAAAAAAAATTGTTTGTTCCATCTATCTGGTGAAAGGCCTTTGTTCATTTCAAAAAATGTATACATCACAGTCCTCTAGTATTCCACCCTATGTTCTCTTTAGTATCCCTCACTATACTCCTATTGATTAGATGGACTTCTTCATGTTGGTCTTCCCCTCCTTTCTAGATGAAATTTTGGATATCTCTCCCAATTTGTTGTGTTATCCCAATTGGAGCTAGCATAGATGATCATTGACAAATTTGTAAGGATGATAAGACTAAAATAATAACTATTAAATTATCTAGCTTGATATAATATGCGGATTGTTTCTTTAAATTATTCAACGCTTTGATTCCAACTTAATGTATTTCAACAATATAGAACTATGTAGATCCACAAGCATAAACTTGAACAACACATATACCCTGTGGAAACCCTATACAGGGAGAAAAACCCCAGCAAACAATCTCATTTTATTGCAAAGTTGATGTATGATTACTTACAACAATCCACCATGAAATTTTGCTCTTAAATGAGCTTGCCAAGACGGATTAGACCAAACTGTATGACCTATAGAATACTGAGAAGTCTTGTTGTCCTATTTGTTTGTTATCAACCAACATTGAAAGAAGAAGTTGTGCACTACATGAGTGCTAAATCTCTATATTTTTTGGACTGATATATAAGTTTCTTTCTTACTGCCTTATTACTGATATATATATGTTGCCACTCACAACCTATATATGTTGCTACTTGTTGCCTATATATACTGATATATACCAGCATAGTATAAACACATGTGTTGCCCTATACTCTTTCACCCTCATGCTGCAACACACGATATGAAGAATGAGGGTTTAACTTTGTTTATAAAGGTGTGGAGAGGTGAAGGAACAGGGCTCTAATTAGAAGATTGCGTGCATGCTTTCCATAACTCAACTTTACACTTCAGAAAAAGATCTTGGACATGAGACTTCACTTAGTTCGAAATTAGAACTTGACTTGAGACACAAGTTACAACTCGCCCTTGACTTGGCAATGCATGTGAACTAACTCATCATGCACATGACATGCATGCATTCAATGCATGTCATGCATGCAACATGCAACTATGCAACTTTATGCAACTTTATGCAACTTATGCAACTTATGCAACTTTATGAAAATACGCAACTTTGTGAAACTTTGTGCAACTATGCAACTTTATGCAACTTTATGAAACTATGCAACTTATGAAACTTTATGCAACTTTATGCAACTATGTGAAACTATGCAACTTGTGCAACTATGTGCAATTGTGCAACTTATGCAACATTATGCAACTTTATGCAACTCGACTTTTACAACTTGACCTTTTACAACTTGATTTTAACAACTCATTCAACTTGACTCTTATACATAGCAATTTGAATTTCTTCATGGTGGATAGTGTTAGATGTGCCAATGCACTAGATCAATACATTTACATCATTTTCAATATCAGGAATATTGTTTGTTTCTAGCTCATAGGAATTTTACGTTCAACCTAACTTTTGCTAGATGCCCTAACTTTTGCTCATGGCTCACAAGGCTTGACTAGGCTCACAGAGTTTGTACATTCCCCCTGACTTTTGCACTAGTTTTTCTATGCCCACAGAGGTTGTATGTTCCTCTTGAATTTTGCACTAGAATATCTATGCTCATAGAGGTTGTACATTCCCCCTGACTTTTTCTTTAGAATTTCATCTTGAATCACAAGATCATATAGCATCTCGTTCATCCTGACTTTTGGTTTGACTCACGGAGGTTGTATGCTCCCCCTGGATTTTTTCAATACCTCACAATATTGGTTGATTCTCTAAATTTCCCTGGCTAGCCTCAAGGTGGCCCATATGTCCTCTCATTGGAGAATGATTGTCGATGCTTCCAAATTTAATAATAACAACCTCTCTTTTGGTTATATTTACCCACTTGAAGCCCCATTGGTGCATTCTTATCTTGATTTTTTAGACGATGTGTTTCCACTCCATTGCTTTTGTATTTCTCAAAGTTAATCCCATGTATTAGAATTCTATCTAATTTAGAAGACAGTGGAACTCTAAGATTCTAGTTATGAATATCAGTTGTTGGGGAGAGGTGTTCCACCCATACACATGACTTTTTCCTTTGTTAATATGACTTCCTAACACATTCATGAATTGATACAACACTAGCTTAAATATCTCAACTATTATTTTTTATGCTCTCCACATGACTAAGGTATCATCAACAACATGTGAACAATTAATTTATTTAGCTCCTTTGACTATTGAAAATCCTTGTAAGTTTTCAACTATCTTCTCTTGATCTAATCGTCTACTTAAGGAATCCACCATTATGATGTAGTGTGGTGACAATGAGATACCTTGCCTTAGATATTTTTCACTCTAAAAGAAAGAGGTGGTTTTGCAGTTCACCAATGAGGTTATTCAAGGAAAACTGATGCAACCCTTTATCCAAATAATAAAGAGATTTGGAAAACCAAACATGTGTAAGACAACAAACATAAATTAATGATGTACCCTATCAAATTCATTTGCAATGTCTATTTTTATGATCATCCCTTCTATTTTGAGGACTCTCTCCTCCCTTAATTTGTATGAAAGGTGAGGGATGCCAACAATACATAGTGGACCTAGTGTAATACATGAAAAACCTAAGAAGAAGATAGGCCTACATGTGGAACACTCAAACTCTAGGTGACACATGTCAAGATCTAATGTGTGTATACTATAATTTTTATTCCGGTATGTATGTTGTTCAAGTTTAATTCATTAATTTTCTAGTCAACTCTTATATTGTTTCCATTAAGATGAATTTAGTTGATACATTTCATGCTACAAATAGAAGGTACATCAAACCATTGTAATTTCTTATGTGTTCCCATCGACTTACCATTAAATTGAAGTTAATGCATGAAACAAAAGTCTATCTAGACTTGGGGAACTCTAAGAAAATTAAATTATCAGGTAGACAGGGCTACCATTCAGTTCTGCTACTTTACATATCAAGACCTTGTAAAAACTTTAGGGACTCAAAAATGAAAAATATTAGGTAGGTCATTCAATTTTGGGCACAAAAGCATATTAAAAGAGGTTGCAAACTTGTGAAAAACTATCTAGTTCCTCACATGTGTGGGGGAACTGATCTCTAAAATAATCCTTAAATTGATAATGCTTCTTCAACATCATCCATCAAGCATCTTTCACAGCCATGTACATCCACAAAGTGCTTAATTCATTTTCCCAAATGGATCCCATTATTTCAACTTTTGAATAAACAAGCCAATCCTTCCAAACTTTTTGTTTACCAATGTCATCTACCATAGTCCCTTTTGTTTTTCTTGTTGGAAGTTGAATATCCCATGATTGTTACAATGACTTTCTTGTTGCCACATCTCCTCACAACAAGAACAAAAAAGCAAACCAAATTCACTCGATAATCTCTAATCGAGGATTACATACAATACTTCCTTGCTCAATTGTGGTGCATAGATCTATGTATAGACATAAATCAAATCTTGCAGTCACGATATGATTAGTGAAAAAAGATTAAATAGAGAGTAAGATGCTTGAAAGGATGATGGATGGGTGGGTGTATACAAGGGTTTGTAAGTAGTGAATTTTGGTTACACACTGAGGAGAAAGATGAGATAAATGGAACCAAAGAGATTTTCATAACAGTTTTATGCATGTAACTTTCAATCAACATACATATCGAATGTGTTAGTGAATATAGTAACACATGTATGTGACTATTTCCATGTTTCTTTTATTATTCCTTCAAAATACACAAATATTATTCATGGGAGAGAGAGTATTTCTTAATGAGGTGTTCAGGTCAGCTTAATGAGGTATTCATGGGAGAGTGAGAGGATTTGTTAATGAATCATATTTCTGAATCAAGAGATCATTGTAGCCTTCTACAAATTGTTGTTAACTATTTCTCTCATTCGATAGAGTGCAGGTACAACCAAAGAGGTATTTGTCATATGTGTCCTCCTCGAGCAAGGGAAGCTCAGGAAGACTAGAGGATAGTGAGACATCTAGTAGGCCTAAAAGAGGGAGATCAACTAGATGTCAAAAGATTAGAATAAAATTCCACAAACGAATGGAATTTGTTCTCGTAGAAGCAGGTTCATCTTCTTATGATGATGATACTATAGGTGACATCGAGGTTCCCTTGAAGTACAAACATCTATTGAAACAATGGATACCCAAGGATCTTCCTCATCTAAACATATATTTTTGTGTGAACGAGAGGATATTTTGTATTTCACCATCGTCATTACATGGTTTGGGGTTGTTTTGCATGGATGGAATAAAGGTGGGTTATGGTAGATGTATTGAATTGATGGAGTATGTCAGACCCTGCTACAATTACAAAGATTGGATGCGGTTGGTCCAATATAAATGAAGTATGCCCATATACGAAGTGTCTGCAAATTATTTACAACTAAAAGACAATCATCAAAATAAAGGATTGAGTATGTACATTGACGGAAGTCCAAAAGCATCAGGGAATATTGCAAGGTTTATAAACAGTACACAAGCTAGGTCTACAAATAAACAACCCAATTGCGTATTTGAGGGGCGTGAAGGAAACCGTGTTTTCATGTGTGCCATAAAATCAATAGTTGTAGGGGAAGAGTTGTTGATCAATTACAATTTGAAACGAATAGATACAAATGTTGTTACTATGGGAGTGGTAAATATAGCATTTCACCAAACCTGTAATTAATGAATCTAATAACTTATTTTTTTTTTAATTAATGTTTTTTGTTAATGTTTCATTTCAATATAAGAAATATAAAGAATTTGTTTCATTAAATGACACCATCCTCTAGGCAGCAGGTATACCTAATTTTTAATTTTTTTTTCAAGAGTCTATTAGTTTCATTTCGATATTAATGGTTTCAATATTTTTGTTGCAGATTGTTGATTGGGGAAAGCATCCAATGGATGAGATGATTCCATCGTCGGGGGAGCAGGTATACCCCATTGTAAATTGTAAAAATTAAATATAAGCAATGTGTTTTTAAATTATGTTTTTTTGAGAGTCTATTGGTTTCATTTTGATATTAATATTTTCAATACTTTTTGTTTCAAGTTGCGCCTGACTGAAGCAAGTCCCTAAAAGATCAGAGTAAACCATCCTTGGCCTAGCCGATATAACCCATATTAATTGTACAAATTAAATATGTTGTATTATTATGTTTTTTTATGAGTCTATTGGTTTCATATATTCCTATACTGGTTTTTTCGATATTAATGTTTTCTATATTTATGTCGCAGGCTACATATCCAATAGTAGAGAAATCCATAGAAATGGATGTGTATGAGATAATGTGTGTTGATGACATCGCATCATCACTTGACCCATTTCCTATAAGTTGAATTTCTCTTGTACTAAAAATACAACTGAATATGAAGCCCTTATCATTGGCCTCTGTGTTGCTTCAGATCTTGGGGAAACATTTCTTCAGGATTTTCAGGATTCATAGCTCATTATTAACCAAGTTTAAGGGAAATACACTATTCATAATCAATCCCTATCATAGTACCATAAGATCGTAACACACCTATTTTCTAGATTCTACACTCATGACGTCTTCTATATTGATAAAAATACAAACTTCCACATTGCCTGGCTTTCTTCCTGACACATGACCTATCTGGTTATGTTAAAGAAGTCTGTAAAAAAAGGGCATAAATCCTTTGTTTGGTATTCATTCAGCCGCAAATGGAGGAAATTAGAGAAAAGCTTGATCGTTTGATGATGAGAGATCAATTGTTGAATGTAAGTTGTGGGATATTTAATTAGAAGATAAATTCATTTATGGTTTTATATTTTATACTCGTATATGTCATGAACTAAAATATAGTTTGTTTTTACAGGAGTATTTGCATCCACATAATCTTGGGGAGGGGTTTGCTGCTACTATTGATGATACTAATGCATATTCACATCATGAGCATCTAACCCCATGTGCATATGAAAATGCGACATTTTTTTTTATTTAACAGTTCAAAACACATAGCAGGACACCCCAAAAGGAAGATGTGGGTGCACCCTCTACTGCTCGACACATGGAAGATCATGCAGAACAAGGTCAGGCGGTTGATCCATCAGAGAGTAGTATTGATATTGCTCAAGAAACATTTCCTGGATCTTCCCGTGTTATTAGCACAGGAATAGTACATACCATATTTTTGGTGGACAAAAATATTGCTCCCATAAAGATACAGAAGATCCCAGGTATTACAATTTTTTTTTAACTATTATATATAATCTGATTGAAATTTACTCATAAATCATTCTTTTTAAACTAATGATGACATGATTTTTTTGTAGGAAATGATGTTTTTTTTTTTTAAACTAGATGATTGGTCACTGGAGATATTTGGGCCCACCATCCACACAGGGTAGGATAAACAAAGATTTTTTTTTAAATATGAGCTAATTAATCACTTGAGTGGGTTGTTCGGTGTTGAGATATTCAACCAAGCGGAGGTCCTGAAGAAAGTCGACCAACATATGAAGATTGTGAGGGACCAACATAGGGTTCATCTAGAAATGAAACCTAGGTATGAGAACCCTCCAATGATTCCAGTAAGTGAGTGTAAATCCCCAGTGGATGATGGAAGGAAGAGGGCTTTAAGAAAATAAGCAAATCTACCACCGGGCAGAGGAAGGTATGCAATATTTTGAACAATGTAATTATATGTTTATTGCTCTTAATTTTTACATGAAATTTGCAAAATCTAATGTATTTCAAACTTTTCATAGGTTGCCAGACACATCAAAGGAAACAAAATCCAGACTAGAAAAGCATGGCCATCACAAGCTTGGGCCTGGTGGTTATTCGAATCTGGTGGCACGAATTGTAAGTATTAATAACTGAAATATTGTATCCAAATAATAAATTGCATATAAATTTGTTTGTATTTCACCATAAAAGATAAATTGATGATCTTATGCAAAATTGCAGGTCGATCGGTTCAACGAAGTGCCAACAGAGGATAACTTGAGGCTTGGCTTCCAACACGGCTTTGCAGCTGTTGTTGAACACTGAAAAAGATTGGGTGTTGAGCCAAAACAGTCTTCCAGTGATCCACCCTACGTGCAAGTAAATAAAATCAACAAAGTTTATTTAAGATTAATTACTTGTTCCGTCTATTCATTATTAATTTTGGCCATAAAATATTGAGCCTCTTTGTTTTAAGCAGGAAAGAAACAATACACATAATACCTAGGATGGAGAATGATCGGCCAATGAAGGTCATGATGTGCATCCTGGTAATGGATGTATTCATGTGCTACAAAAAACTTAGTATGAATTACAATTGAAAATATTTAATTGAAAATAGTGTAGTGATTTTAATCTTTGATGTTTCAACTCCATATCATGCAGAGGGTCATCTTGTACAAGATGAGGCAGCTAGACAAGGAGATGAAGTACATGATGTGGCCCCATCAAGTAAAGAGAACCACTTTAATGTTGTTTTTATTAATGAAATACTTGTAATGATATAAACAAAACATATCAATTTAACATTTCTTCATTATTGTAGTATATCTTGGCACCTTATAACAACATCCACATCATGAGTACATGACCCGAAAAACAATAATACAATCTACAGAGGCGACCAAAAGAACTGATAAATATGTTTTAGAAGATGATTAGTTGATTTTTGAATTTGTGAAAAGAAAAAATCCAAAAAAGAAGTGATTATAATCACATTATGATATATTATTTTTGATAATATAAACTAATTTCATGAAATATTGTTTCCTTACAAATGAATGAATGAATGATTGAATGAATGAATGTTATAAATACTTAATGAATGATTATTGAATGCTTCTTTATGACGAAAAAAACACATATTTGCACATAAATTCATTTATTTTCAAGTACATGCATTGGGTATGGGGAATTGAGAGTGATGTGAGGGGTGGCGGGAGGGGACATATGAGCTTCCACCTTCATGTGGTTGGACCTTTTTAGTAGAGAATATTAAACTATTTTGGAAACAAAGAGAAGATCAATAAGGTAATGCTCTTTATTCTTATGTATTATATATTCGTATAAATTTTGAAATGCATTTCTATTTCTTAAATTCTTTATCATAAATTTAACATTTCATGGTTCCTTTATTTCTACAGGACTTGAGACTAGGAATTGCAATTGATCACTAGCCTATGTGGAGATGTTTCATCAATTGTACAAAAAGGTATATAATTAATACTCATGAATCTCTCTATTTATACGGTGTTTTAGTTAGTTACCTTTCATGTGCATTGTAGTGATTTACTTCATTTATTATACGTAGTTTATTTCATTCATTCGTGATTGTATGCATCTTTACCCTAACAAACCTAATTATCACTTTACCCTACCAACCCCTACCTTAACTTGCTCTCACCTTCCAACCCTAACTTGACATAACCTATCTTGATCATATTACATACCCTATATTTTGTTACCCTACCAACTCAACCTAACCTAGCCTACCCTCAATTAGTCTAACTAAACCTAAATTAAATGTGTAGTATTTTGTACCCCATGGGAACCATTTTTGGTGTGTACCATTTCATGCCAATAGGGAAGCTTACATGGAACCAATATTGTTGGTATATTTTTTGTTTTGAAACTCAATTTTAACCTCAAAATTCCTCTAATGTAAGTGATTCAGAGAAATAACACTTTGCTTACAGATTAGGGAACATTTTTTACTTTACATCCTTTAATGATAAAAAAAATTTGGCACCTTGGAGTGGTTAACCATTCATAGAGCAGGGCCAAAAGAGTTGTTGGCCTTAATCTTTTGTGCTACTTCACAAGGGGCTATGGCGTTATCTTCTCAATAAAACTCTATAAGTTGGATACAAAGAAAACTAAAGATATCATGTCACAAGGGTCTATGACATTATTTTATCAATAAAACTTGATAGGTTGGGTTCAAATAAAACTAAATATTTCATGTACATACATTTGAGTCTCCACTTTATCTCCATAAGGTAAGAAGAGTATCATTTAGAGCCTTCGAAGGATTGGGTTGTGGATCATAAGAATCCTGACTTGGACACTAATTTTCCCAATTTTGATTTGGGTGAAGGTTCTTCTTCATTTGAAGTGGAGGCTTCTTCGAGTTCGAACCCACAAGGAGCTTCCAATGCCTCTCTTGCACCTAAGAGCACTTGTATATGATGATGTAAAAATTGATGATATTTTTTTTAGAGAATAAAATTCCCTCATCCTCCCATGTATTAAGCATTCATAAGAAAGACATCAATACCTTTCCAATGCCCAACGAATTCCCCCCTCTTCCTTGGATTTCCATATGGAGGACAATAATAACCACCATCCACAATAGTCGTTGGTAAACCCCCAAGACTCAATGGAAATGTATTCCTTGGAGCTTATGATGATCTTGACACTTAGTGACCTTTACACCTACAGCTTCATTGTATTGCATACTTTATAAAGGCAAATTTTGATATTGTACTCAATGTAATCATTTTCCTCTTTATCAATAAATTAACAAAAGGTAAATTATAGTTGATCAATGACTGATGAGTAATGTATTTTGTGATATGAAATGAAGGATTATTTCCTTGTCTATGAACATTAGAATACATGATTTGTCAAAGTTTTATATTTCTAACTACACACAAACATTATCATTTTCACAGAACCAAAAGAGAGAGAGAAAGGATAGAGAAAAATTGAAAGAGTCATTTTTGAAACTCATACTTTTTTGCCCATTCCATGCAACTTAGATAAAAAGATACATGTATTCAAGAAAAGCTAAACAATTGTAAAATATATCTAAGGTAAAATGATCTATTTTATGAAAATCTAAGATTCTATTTAACTTCATTGTTTGAATTTGAAATAATATTGTATTGATCAAGGAGGGAATGCGCTCTTCTAATATTTTCATATGCTATTAAGAAAATTCCAATATTTACATTAGTCAACGTGTCCTTCTACATTTACTATGGTCTGAGAATCTATCCAACAAATGGTGGAACTTCTCCTTGGAAAACGCTTGTTCAAAACAGATGTCCAAAAAATAACTAATTTATTTAACAACCAATCCAAAGACTAGAAGCATTGGCATGTTTTGAAAGATGAATTTAAGCTCACTTCTACATTGCAGTGGATCCTAGATAAGTTTACAAGCATCATTCCAAACAATCTTCCCATTGAGATTGGCTTGCGAGACCCTTTGGCCTAGTCATGGATTGGCATTGGAATTTCTCCAAAGCCTTTAAACATTATAAGCCAAGTGATGGATATTGATGGCTATGCCCACAATCCAACACTGATGTTAGGATTAATAAGATCTGGTGCCTTCATTTAAAACAAAGGACCTATCTCTTTTGTATTCCCTCACTATGAAAACCTATTATAGAGCCAAAAAAAACATTCCTTCACTATGAAAG
Source organism: Picea sitchensis (assembly GCA_010110895.2). Taxonomy (NCBI): domain Eukaryota; kingdom Viridiplantae; phylum Streptophyta; class Pinopsida; order Pinales; family Pinaceae; genus Picea; species Picea sitchensis. Next base: position 31,524 of record SNQJ01S0149340.1, on the reverse strand, counting down.
CCTATTATAGAGAAAAAAAAATAAAATATTTGTGTGGTCCCTCATGATGGGGGGCCTTGTAAAGGATTCTTATAATATATTCTTCAAAATATAGTAGGTGACAATGTCAAAGTATTAGTATTGATGTCATGCAAAAATCACAAAACATTTGAAATATCAAAAAATAAAAATAGTGAACTCACCAAAATCACTCCAAGCATCCCCAGGTATGATGCAGGAGCATCCACACTTCATCAAGTGAGCCAGCGCATGGAGTAAAGAACATACAGCTGGATAGCGCCAGCACCCACAAATTTTGAATTACTTTGAAAATATTGTTGCGCCGTCGTTTGAATGAAAGCATTCATAAGAAGCGCCTTTGTATTGTATTGTAGATAAGAAGGCATTTAATAGTTTTAATGCTGTTAGATAGGAATTAACTGTAGATTAGACAGTTTTACTTTCGAGAGGGAAAACGGAATATAGGCACCCTCCTTTGTATCATTGTAACAGGAGCATTAACATTCATTCATATAGGAGCAAGAAGAGAACAGGACAGAGAACTGTGAAGAATCCCCATGTATAGTTATTGAATTAATAGGAAAGTGTTGATTCAATGTCATGGCTGTGATTATTCTCTGTGTGCTGTTGATATTATGCCTTTGCATATTTGCTTCTTGTTATGCACTTCTTTCATATGCTGTTTATGTGATTTTATGGAAGAATTAAATTCTGAATTCCTGAGTGAATGAGTTTCAATTGTTTCTTTGTTTGAGCCAGGAGATTCCTGCATAGAGTGCAGTCGAATCCCTCCGCATAGAGTGCGTTGAGGAGGCTCTATAGGTAAACTCTTATTCTCATATCCTAGAGTTGTGTTTTATTATTCGAGCCGTGCAGGTGGAGTGCAGGTTGGATTTGAGTTCTCAGAGGTGAGTCTGAGCAAAGGGAGTGAAGATCTCTGTTGCAGGTGAGTGCACTGGATCTGAAGGATTCAACAGTTCGAGGACTGTTGGAATTCTGTGGAGAAGGGCGAGGGAAAAGCTCAGGAGGAATAGTTCCTTTACCTCACTGTGGGGACAGACCCCAGTGAAGTTCATACAGAATGAAGGTGGTGAAGAGGAGAACTCTTCAAGAGGAAGAGAATCGACGACTTGAAGCTGTCGAGTAGATCTACGAAACCCCGCAGACTGTCAGATCGCGGAGGAGCTGCGAGGGGGTTAACTCGCAGGTACACGGAGGAGTCTGGTTGCCATTGCATATCAGCATATCGGGGTTGACGAGTGAAAGGGTTTTATGCACGTCGAGATCGCGAGTCGCGATCCCTCGATTTAATCAAAGCCGCTAATCACCAGAGGGACAGGTGGCACGAGATCCCGAGAACTCGGGACTCGGAACTCCGGCACTTTCAAAGTCAAAAAGAGAACGGAGAGATAGCAAGGTTGCAAGTTGTGACGGGTTCCACAGAGGTTGCGTGGAGGACGGCACATGGCATCGCGCATCGGCATTCGGGGTTTTTGAAAGGTAAGCAGTCGTGACCTTTCATATGCCGATTTCCTGATAGGGAAATCCCCGACAGAGTTGAGTCGTTGACCGCTGACCTCGGGGATCAGGGATCGGAGTTCCAAAGCGCACGAGGAGTGCACACAGGGTTCGCGATATCGCGAGACCCGATTTCCCGAGATAGTTGCCGGGAGATCAACAGAGTGTCCTGTGGGTAACAGAAGGTCCCGATATGGGATTGGAGGAGCATACAAGCTCTTTGGGCCGAGGTTAGTGAAGGTCTTGGTGGAGCGACCACTCGCTGAGGGGCAGGTTGCTTTAGAGTGGTATCAGAGCAGGTTTATCTTTGCTTTCTGTAGCAGAGACCGAGAAGACACAATGCCACCAAGACGAGAAAGGCAGTCACCTGATCGTGAAGACAGGGACGCACGAAGAAGGGGTAGGCCAGCAGGTAACCCAGAGATGGAGCGTCAGATACGAGATCTCAGGGCGAGACTCGAGGAGATGGAGACCACCCAGAGGTGTGGAGCTGGTGCGGTGGAGTTTAGCGATTCCGAAGTTGAAGAGGAAGCTGGACATGACCAAGAAGAGGTCTCAGCAGAAGATGCCTCGATAGAGAGGTTGATCAGAGCCATTTCGAGGATGAGCTCAAAGACGAAGATGGACATTCCCGCCTATGAGGGAAGTCTAAATGCAGAAGAGTTGCTGGATTGGATCCGAGCACTCGACACCTACTTTGATTACGAAGACATCGAAGAGGACAAGAAGGTGAGACATGTTGTCACCAAGTTGAAAGGACATGCAGCCTTATGGTGGGACGAGTTGCAGGTAGACAGGCGTTCCAAAGGCAAACTGAAGATAAAAAGTTGGGATTGGATGATCGCCAAGATGAAGGCGAAGTTCATTCCGAGAGATTACCAGATCACTCTGTTCAGGCATATGCAGAACCTGAGACAGAAGATGATGACGGTGAAGGAGTACACCGAGGAATTCTACAGGCTCAACATTCGAGCTGGTCACCGGGAGAGTGATGACGAAAAGGTGGCAAGATACCTGAATGGACTGAGGTATGATATTCAGGATGAATTGAGCATGGTTACCATCCGCACAGTTGAGGATGCATACCAGATGGCTCTAAAAGCTGAGGAGAAGCTAAGCCGCAAGCAAGGACAGCGAGGCCGAGGCAGAAGCCAGCCATGAGGTAAAGTTGTTGCTCAAGAGAGAACTCAAAAGCCCAAGGAGGATTGGAAGAGGCCTCAGGGAAAAACTGAAAGAGGTGGAACCTCACAGCAGAGGCAGCAGAATACTGAGCCGAGGAGGCAGCAAGATGATCAGCAAGGAGGATATGCTGACGTGAATATATTTCCTCGTACCCGAGGTCGAGGCAGAGGTCGAGGAGGAGTTATCACGTGTTTTACATGTGGTAAGGACGGCCATAAAGCCGTGGACTGTCCAGAGAGGAAGGTGGAAAGAGGAAAAACTCACGTCGCTGAGGCGCAGAAGCGTGATATGGAAAATGAAGATGCAGACAGTGGGAGATCACTTGGGATGCATAAGATCCTTTTGAAGCCTGAGAAGGAGGTGGAGAACGCAGTACAGAGGAGCAGACTGTTCAGAACGGCTTGTAAAGCCAAGGACATAAAATGCAAAGTCATAATTGACAGCGGGAGCACTGATAATCTCGTTTCAACCGAGATGGTGGAAAAGTTGGAGCTGCAAACAACTAAGCACCCGAGTCCATATAAAGTCTCATGGTTACAGAAAGGACATCGGGTAAGTGTCACTAAACAATGCTTAGTTAAATTTAAAATTGGGAATTATCATGATGAGATCCTGTGCGATGTTATTCCCATGGAAGTGTGTCATATACTACTGGGTAGGCCATGGCAGTATGATAGAAATGTTGTTCATGACGGGAGGATGAACACATACACCTTGGATAAGGATGGGAGAATTCATAAATTGCTGCCGATAAAAGATAAAGAGGTGAAACCGGAGATTAGCAGCACGATACTTCTCATGAGTGGGAAAGAGCTTCTCACAGAGTTGGAGAAGGATGAAGATCCACAATTCTTTGTTGTCAGGAAGCCGAGAATTGTTCTGACAAGCACAAGAGTGGACGACTTGCTGGAAGAGATTCAGCAACTGTTGGGAGAGTTCGTTGATATCATCGTGGACGAACTACCTCATTCGTTGCCACCGGTGCGGAACGTGAGTCATCACATTGACCTCATACCCAAAGCAAGTTTGCCGAATAAGGTAGCATACAGGTTGACGCCTCAGGAGAACGAGGAGGTCAAGAGGCAGGTGCAAGGCTTGTTGGACAAAGGACTAGTGAGGGAAAGTCTTAGTCCATGTGTTGTTCCAACAGTACTGAGCCCGAAAAAGGATGGAGGCTGGAGGATGTGTACAGACTCCAGGGCGATAAATAAGATCACCATCAGGTACAGGTTCCCACTGCCGAGAATGGATGACTTGATGGACTGCCTGAGCGGGGCGAATTATTTTTCGAAGATTGATCTCAAAAGCGGATATCATCAAATCCGGATGAGAGAGGGGGATGAATGGAAGACAACATTCAAGACAAACGAGGGTTTGTACGAATGGTTGGTCATGCCGTTTGGGTTGACAAACGCACCAAGCACGTTCATGAGGCTGATGAATGAAGTCCTGAGGGAATTCATTGGCAAATTTGTGGTCGTATACTTGGACGACATACTGATTTTCAGCAAGACGAAGGCTGAGCATTTGAGGCATTTATCTATCGTGATGAGGAGGCTACAGCAGGAGAAGCTACTGATAAATTTGAAGAAATGTTCCTTCATGCAGACAGAACTCATATATCTGGGTTTTGTAATATCGGTGAACGAATTGAAAATGGATCCTGAGAAGGTTGAAGTAATCAGGAATTGGCCGTCGCCGAGGAATGTTTTTGAGGTAAGGAGCTTTCATGGTTTAGCTAGTTTTTACAGGAAGTTCATTAGGAATTTTAGTGGAATTAGCGCCGCAATGATGGATACTGTGAAGAAGAAGCATAAAGTTTTTCAGTGGACAACCGAGGCTGAACGAAGCTTCAATCTGTTGAAGCGGAAAATTACCGAGCAACCAGTGCTGGTGTTGCCGGACTTTCATAATACCTTCCAGGTGAAGTGTGACACTAGTGGGTATGCTGTTGGAGGGGTCTTAAGTCAGGATGACAGACCTGTAGCATACTACAATGAGAAGCTGGATGACGCGAAGATGAAGTACTCCACGCACGATAAGGAGTTCTATGCCATCATACAGGCATTGAAGAAGTGGAGGCACTACCTGATACCCAAGGAGTTCGTTTTGTACAGTGATAATCACGCATTACAATTCGTGAGTCAGCAGGAAAAGCTGAATCAGAAGCATGTGAAGTGGGTGGAATACATGCAGAATTTCACCTTTGTCATAAAGCACATTTCGGGGACTGCGAACAAGGTGGCAGACACCTTGAGCCAAAAATGTTTATTGCTGCAGGAATTCAGGGTCAAGACTTTGGGTTTTGAGAACCTGAAGGATATGTATGCAGGTGATGCTGATTTCAGGGAAGCTTATGAAGCAGCCGAGAATCCGGTGCTCAGGGATAGGAGCCCGTGGATGGATTTCTTTCTACAGGATGGATTGCTATTCAGAGGCAATCAATTGTGCATTCCAGATTGCTCTATGAGAGAGAACTTGGTGAAAGAAAAGCACAGTGGTGGATTAGCAGGTCATTTCAGGCATGACAAAACATTCGCTAAGTTGAGCGAATCTTATTATTGGCCTGGCATGCGCGCAGATGTGAAGAGGTTTGTTGACAGGTGCAGGATATGTCAACACGCAAAGGGCCGAAAGCAGAACACAGGGTTCTATCAGTCGTTGCCCATACCCGAGAGGCCATGGGAAGCCATTAGCATGGACTTTGTGTTGGGTTTGCTGAGGACACAGTGAGGGGTTGATTCCATTTTTGTAGTGGTGGACAGATTCTCGAAGATGGCACATTTCATTCCATGTCATCAGACCAGCGATGCGACACACATCACGAATTTATTTTTTAAAGAGATTGTCCGATTGCATGGATTGCCAAGAAGCATAGTCTCGGATCGAGATACGAAGTTCATAGGCCATTTTTGGAGCATGCTATGGAAGAAACTGGGGACTGACTTGGCATTCAGCTCAGCATACCATCCACAGACAGATGGACAGACCGAAGTAGTAAACAGGAGTCTGGGGGATTTGTTGAGAAGCCTAGTGACTGAGCATCACAGCAGTTGGGATCAGATCCTACCACAGGCAGAATTTGCGTACAACGATTCGGTGAATCGGAGTACAGGTAAGAGCCCATTTCAAATTTTGTATGGGACACAGCTGAGAGGAGTTTCTGAGCTCAGGGAGTCAGAACAGGCTGAGACTAGCAGCGCGAGATCTAAAGAATTCACTGAGGCGATGCAAGAACTTCACACGCAGGTGAAGCAGCGACTGATAAAGTCAAATAAAGAGTATAAGAGCAGAGCTGATCAGAAGAAGAGGCAGCTTCAGTTTGAAGTGGGAGATATGGTTCTGTCGCACCTGAGGAAAGAAAGGTTCCCAAGGGGAACATACCACAAGCTCAAGATGAAGAAAATTGGACCGTGCAGAGTCCTGAAGAAATTTGGGCAAAATGCATATGAGCTTGAGCTACCAGAAGGCACCGGGATATCTCCAATTTTCAATATTTTGGATTTATACCCTTACAGGGATGCAGGAGCAGGCACTGAAGAACTAATTATCCAGTGGTAGAAGCAATTACCAGTTGCACAAAAGCCTCAGATGGAGTGCATACTGGATAAGAGAGTAGGCAGGAGGACTAGGAGGAAGCAGTATTTTGAATACCTGGTGAAGTGGAAGAACCACCCAGTGGAGGATGAAAGATGGGAGACCGAGGCAGTCATATAGAAGCATGGGCAAACTGTACGGGAACTCATGGACAGGAGCCCATGAAACCTTTTGAGCCGAGGAGTATGATGCAGGAGCATCCACACTTCATCAAGCGAGCCAGCACGTGGAGTAAAGAACATACAGCTGGACAGCGCCAGCACCCACAAATTTTGAATTACTTTGAAAATATTGTTGCGCCGTCGTTTGAATGAAAGCATTCATAAGAAGTGCCTTTGTATTATATTGTAGATAAGACGGCATTTAATAGTTTTAATGTTGTTAGATAGGAATTAACTGTAGATTAGACAGTTTTACTTTCGAGAGGGAAAACAGAATATAGGCACCCTCCTTTGTATCATTGTAACAGGAGCATTAGCATTCATTCATACAGGAGCAAGAAGAGAACAGGACAGAGAACTGTGAAGAATCCCCATGTATAGTTATTGAATTAATAGGAAAGTGTTGATTCAATGTCATGGTTGTGATTATTCTCTGTGTGCTATTGATATTATGCCTTTGCATATTTTCTTCTTGTTATGCACTTCTTTCATATGTTGTTTATGTGATTTTATGGAAGAATTAAATTCTGGATGCCTGAGTGAATGAGTTTCAATTGTTTCTCTGTTTGAACCAGGAGATTCCTGCATAAAGTGCAGTCGAATCCCTCCGCATAGAGTGCGTTGAGGGGGCTCTACAGGTAAACTCTTATTCTCATATCCCGGAGTTGTGTTTTATTATTCGAGCTGTGCAGGTGGAGTGCAGGTCAGATTTGAGTTCTCAGAGGTGAGTCTGAGCAAAGGGAGTGAAGATCTCTGTTGCAGGCGAGTGCACTGGATCTGAAGGATTCAACAGTTCGAGGACTGTTGGAATTCTGCGAAGAAGGGCGAGGGAAAAGCTCAGGAGGAATAGTTCCTTTACCTCACTGTGGGGACAGACCCCAGTGAAGTTCATACAGAGTGAAGGTGGTGAAGCGGAGAACTCTTCAAGAGGAAGAGAATCGACGACTTGAAGCTGTCGAGTAGATCTGCGAAACCCCGCAGACTGTCAGATCGCGGAGGAGCTGCAAGGGGGCTAACTCGCAGGTACACGGAGGAGTCCGGTTGCCATTGCATATCGGCATATCGGGGTTGACGAGTGCAAGGGTTTTATGCACGTCGAGATCGTGAGTCGCGATCCCCCGATTTAATCAGAGCCGCTAATCACCAGAGGAACAGGTGGCACGAGATCCCGAGAACTCGGGACTCGGCACTCCAGCACTTTCGAAGTCAAAAAGAGCACAGAGAGATAGCGAGGTCACGAGTTGTGACGGGTTCCACGGAGGTTGCATGGAGGACGGCACGTGGCATTGCGCATCGGCATTCGGGGTTTTTGAAAGGTAAGCAGTCATGACCTTTCATATGTCGATTTCCCGATAGGGAAATCCCCGATAGAGTTGAGTCGTTGACCGCTGACTTCGGGGATCGGGGATCGGAGTTCCAAAGCGCATGAGGAGTGCACACAGGGTTCGCGATATCGCGAGACCCGATTTCCCGAGATAGTTTCTGGGAGATCAACAGAGTGTCCTGTGGGTAACAGAAGGTCCCGCCACGGGATTGGAGGAGCATACAAGCTCTTCGGGCCGAGGTTAGTGAAGGTCCTGGTGTAGCGACCGTTCGCTGAGGGGCAGGTTGCGTCAAGGTAGGAGTGTTAAGTCAATATATTTGGTAAATTACATACCCTTGTAAGGGAACTCTTTGATAATAATAGTAAATTACTAGACAGTATAAGCTCACATAGGTTGTACGTTCCCCTGAATTTTGCATTAGACTTACATCTTGACTCACAAGATCATATAGCATCTCGTTCGTCCTGACTTTTGGTTTGAAACACATAGAATGTGTGTTCCCCCTGGATTTTGTCAATACCTCACAAGACTGGTTGATTCTCCAAATTTCCCTAGCTAGCCTCAGGGTGGCCCATATGGCCTCTCATTGGAGAATGATTGTCAATGCTACCAAATTTAACACCAACCTACCTCACCTCTACCAAGGCAAGATCTCAAATCTCCCCATCATACTATCCATGGCTCTTAGGTCCACCTACCCTCATCTCCACATGCAAGTGAATCAACAAAACCATCTCAAATGGAGTTAATTATACTCATGAAAGAGAAAGGGCTATGTCCCTGTAACTAGCAATATCTTGGGTGAGAGTGCACCTAGTGTTGTAAGATTGTCAAGGAATACTAAAAAAATTCCCATACATGAATCTCTCCATTAGTGTTATAAATTCTCCTACTACTCAATGAGTGACAAGCAAACCCCCTATCCATCCTCAAAATACAAAGCATAATGCATCATCCACCCACCAACTCAATCCTCTTAGTCAGACACTATCCCTCCACCTTCTATGTCCCTGGCCTTTAGAATTGGTCCATCACAATATTTAAGGCCCCTTGCCCTTAAAGAATCATCCTTAGGTATACTACCTCTCCCCGTACCAACAATCCAACCATAAAATAGATGTCTTGTATTTTTATATCCAAACACTACCCTTCAACATCAAAATAGTTGTCAATATTCCACATCCCTATGATGTGTTCCAGAATATAAGGTTAGTGTGAATCTATGGAATCTAAAATAAATTTAGGAGTTTGCATCAACAAAAAAAATTGTGTACCTCATCTACATCACTAGCAACTAACTACCATAAGACCTCATGATCTTTCTCTCACCACCTATAAGAAACAAAACCTATAAACATCAAAATAACAAAACATGTCAACATTGTGTGACCATCCAACTTAAATGCCATGTAATTTTATGATGGTGCACAACCTCAAAATATATGACCTATGCAATTACCACCAATACGTGGGAGATCCACACATCTTTAGCATGATTGTGCAATTGTGCACCCCTAACCCTAATATCTTGTGCTAATTCATAATTGTTGAAGTTTTTTTTCCATGCATGTATGCACAATTATTTCTTTAATACCTATGTTGTTCATTATGACCCCCAACATGTAGTTTTATAGGCCCAAAATCCATCAAAATTGAAAATTGAATAGACAAAATTGTAGATAAAGCGAAATGCACTAACCTAGCACAGGTGAAATAAAAATTAGATGATCCAAATTACCTATTGTCGTCTTTTGAATATTTTTCAAATTCAACCATGTTTTGGTGAGTGGATTTACCCCTATAAGCTCCCTTTTTCACCCTAATTGAATGGTAATGTTGTTGGACACACCTACCACACTTAGAGGGGGGGTGAATGAGTGTGGGGCTCTTTTTCCCAAAACTTCCCTCTTGCACAAAAACTCATCAATTAGCATTCAACATTTAT
>SNQJ01S0149340.1:0-10386 GCA_010110895.2 Picea sitchensis | reverse complement strand
TGATTATAGTGTTGTTATAATTTCTTTCAGTTTCTTTGAGATTTGAATTCAAGAGGATCTTGTGTTTAAGTTTTTCCTCCTTAGGTTGTTGGAAGACCATATGACCACGGCAGACCTCTACACCCTCCTCACCAAAGTCTTCCCTCTATTCACCCTTAATAGAACTTACTAATTGAAGTTGATTCAAGACCTCAACTACTTATGCATACCAGTCTAGATTTCTAAGTTAGAACAATATTTTCTTGAGTCTGTGCCCATAAAAAACTGATGGGTATTGGGCTTACCTCTAATGCAATCTGGAGGTGACTTCTAGTGCTAAAAGAATGGAAATTCAAGTCAAGGAAAGACATGGAATGGAAAGGCAAGGCATGGCATGACATGGAAAGGCAAGGCATGGCATGTCATAGCATGGAAAGAAAAGGCAAGGTAATACAACACAAGGCAATGCAAGGCATGGCAAGGAAAGGCATGGAAAGGAAAGGCATGGAATGGAAAAGCAAGGCATCGCATGGAAAGTCAAGGAAAGGTGGGGAAATGTAAGGCAAGGCAAGGCTAGACATGGCAACGCAAGGTAAAGCATGGCAAGTCATCACAAGGCAAGGTCTAGGTATAGGCCTAGATCTTAGTATGGCAAGGAAAGGAAAGGAAATGCAATGCATGAAGAGGAAAGGAAAGGCATGAAAAGGAAAAGCATGGCACGGAAATTCAAGGAAAGGAAAGGCATGGCATGGTAAGGGAAGGCATGGCATGGCATGACAAGGAAATTCATGGCATGGAAAGTGAAGGCAAGCCAAGGAAATGCAAGGCTAGACATGGAAAGGAAAGGCAAGGCATATCAAGGCAATGTCTAGGTATAGGTCTAGGTCTAGGTATTGCAAGGAAAGGCAAGGAAATGCAAGGCATGGAAAGGCAAGGAAAGGCATGAAAAGGAAAGGCATGGAATGGAAAGTCAAGTCAAAGAAAGGCATGGCATGGAAAGGAAAGGAATGGAATGGAATGGCATGGCGTGGAAAGGTGAGGCATGACATGACATGGCAAGGCAAGGCAAGGAAAGACAAGGAAAGGCAATGCAAGGCATGGCATGGCATGGAATGGCAAGGAAAGGAAAGGCATGGAAAGGCAAGGTAAGGCATGGCATGGAAAGGAAAGGAATGGCATGCCATGACAATTAAAGGAAAGGAAATGCAAGGCATCACATGGCATCGCATGGAAAGACAAGGCATGGAAAGTCAAGGCAAGGAAAGGAAAGGAATGGCATGGGAAGGAAATGAAAGGCATGACATGGCATGGCAAGGAAAGGCATGGCATGACATGACATGGAAAGGCAAGGCAAAGTAATGCAAAGCAAGGAAATGCAATGAAATGAAATGCAAGGCATGGAATGGAATGTGATGGAAAGGAAAGGCATGGCATGGTAACACAAGTCATGGTATGGAATGGCAAGGAAAGGCATGGAAATGAAAGGAAAGGGAATGCTAGACCTGGAAAGGCAAGGCAAGGCATGGAAATGCATGGGAAGGAAAGGTATAGGTATAGGTCTAGGTATGGCAAGGAAAGGCAAGGAAATGCAAGGCATGGCAAGGCAAGGAAAGGCATGGAAAGGAAAGGCATGGTATGGAAAGGAAAGGAAAGGAAATTCATGGCATGAAAAGGTGTTATATCCCTAAAATTCCCTACCTATGAATACATGGCATTGGCCTTTCTACTTGCACAATTTTCGAAACTATTGTTGAGGATCTCTCTTTAAAAAACCATTTTTTGGAGTATGTACCCACCCTACTGCACTACTGCTCGCGTACATATGCTTGTTTCATGATAGGTAGCCCCTGTACATATGCTAGTTGCATACTAAACAACCCTTGTTTACCTCCAAAAGTTTCAAGGAATTCCACAGAGTTTACGGGCTATTGAGGGTTTCCCAAATACACCCATTGTAGCCCATCCCCAAACCAAATAACTATCCTTTTGTCATATAAAAGGAGGTCTTGGGGTCCCATTCCAACATCAAACATTAGAACAATGAAACTCTTCCCAAATCACTTTTTCCTCCTTGCCCAAGTATTTGCAACCCCTTTTGATTTTTTTCCTCAGTATTCCCTCTCTACCATTTTCTCCTATACAATCCCTTCCCTTCCCCTGAAGTGATCAGTTGATTGTGAGAGAAATCATTAGGATAGTGCACTTGGAGAAACATTCAGAGGAGCCCGAGCCTAGTTTGATATCCTCTTAATGTTGCTCCAAGTGCACTATCCCAATTCTTTCTCTCACAATCGGTTGATCACTTCAGGGGAAGGGAAGGGATTATATAGGAGAAAAGGCTAGAGAGGGAATACTGAGGCAAAAACTCAGAAGGGGTTGCAAATACTTGAGCAAGGAGGGAAAATGGATTTGGGAAGAGTTTCATTGTTCTAATGCTTGATGTTGTAATGGGACCCCAAGACCTCATTTTATATGAAAAAAGGATAGTTATTCAGTTTGGGGACAGGATACAGTGGGTGAATCGGTTGGGAAACCCTCAATAGCCCGTAAACTTCGTCAAATTCCTTGCAATTTTTTATTTTTTGCAATTTCTGGAGGTAAACGAAGGCTTTTTAATATGCATCTAGCGTATGTATATGGGTTTTATAGCATGCTGCAAGCGTATGTACGTGGGAAGTAGTGCAGTAGGGCACATACATGCTCCAAAAAATGGTTTTTTAAAGAGAGATCCTCAGTAGTAGTTTGGAAAATTGTGCAAGTAGGAAGGCCAATGCCATGTATGCATAGGTATGGAATTTTAGGGCTATAACACCTCTATGCATACATTCCCCTCATGGATATATGCATGCTCCTCCAAAAGGTCAACCTGAGGTTCTAACAATCCTTCCTCACAGAGGGAGGTCTTTGCTCCACCAACTACCTCATATTTGAATTCCTCTTTCTTATTCTTCTGTAATATTCCAGATATAAAAAGTATGCAGAACAGAAATAAATAGCTAGAAATGGCATATGAACAACAATATAACTAGAACAACACCACGATAATACCAGAATGATAGAAAAATAACACCAGAAATAGCACTTTGATTACCGAGAGCAATGTTCACTTGCCTCTTCGAGGGGGAAATCTCCAGCAGAGAAGAGCTCTATTACAATAATATCCAAGACAAAAATTATCATACCCTTGACTCCTATTTATAGTAAATATGTCTATCAAAAGAACAATGTTGAGGAAGATCCTTCTAGAATTGAAAGCTTCTATTAGGTCTTCTTACATTGGACTTATATCTAGGCCTTATTAATATTGAACTTTATTACATGGAAATATATTATTCTACCTACATGAGGGGTTCGATCCCTAACATGTCCTCCCCCTTAAAAATGGCCTTGTCCTCAAGTCTTGAGATGAGGAAATTGTTGCAGAATAGTAGTTGGTTCAGAATTGGCATCTGTTGGAGTTGTATCTTTCCATTGGACTAACACTTCCTTGATGGTTTTCTAACGCAGACGACGCTCATGCTGGTCCAAAAATGCTTGTGGCTATAGCCAAATGGATCCTTCTTCATCCAACTCTGGAAGGTCAGTTTGAGTTTGGCACTTAGTTCAAGTCACATTCTTTAAGCATGAAACATGAAAAACAGGATGGAGCTTAGAATGATTGGACAAACATAACTGATAGGCCACCTGTCCCACACACTTGATAACTATATAAGGACCATAACATTTGGGCGCCAGTATCTGAAAATGGTCAACCTTGAGGGAAGTTTTCTTGTAAGGTTGCAGTCGAAGAAACACCTGATCCCCTTATGCAAATTGACATTCAGAGTGACCTTGATCTGCTTGTTGCTTCATGTGATTCTGGGCCAAGAACAAATTCTCTTTAAGGGTACGGAGAATAGCCTCTCGAACTGTAAGCATTTGGTCAATTTCCTGGACCTTTGAGACACCTAGAAAATATGAGAGAACTGAAGGTGGCTTTTGCCCATATACCGCTTCAAAAGGATTCATGCGGGTAGTTGTATGGTAAGAAGTGTTGTACCACCATTCATCTAGTGGTAACCATTGAGCCCATTGATTTTTCCTCACCGATGCAAAACACCTCAAATTTGTTTCCAAACACTTGTTGACCACTTCAGTTTCACCATCAGTCTGGGGATGATAAGTTGTGCTGAGATGCAATTGGCTGCCCTGGAGCTTGAATAGTTCTTGCCAAAAATTGTTGGTGAAAGTTGGGTCGCGATCAGAAACAATAGAATGCGGCATGCCATGAAGCTTGAAGACCTGGTCCATGAAAAGTTGAGCCATAGTGGAGGCTGTATATGGGTATTGAAGAGCACAAAAATGAGCATACTTGGAAATACGATCAACTATCACCATGATGATTGATTTATTTCCTGATTTAGGTAAGCCTACAATAAAATCCATAGAGATATCTCTCCAAATAGCAGGTCGAATCGGAAGCGATTGTAGTGTGCTAGGATATTTGACTGCTTATCCCTTGTTGAATTGACACACATCACATTTAGACACAAATTTATGAACGTCCTATTTCATACCATCCCAGAAAGAAAAAAATGTTTGACCCGGTCATAGGTTTTGGACAACCCTGAGTGCCCAGCTGTGGGTGTAGCATGAAGCTCAGAAAGTACTGTGGATTTAAGTTTTGACTAGGTACTTAAATATAAATGGCCTTTCTATCGAAGCACATCATTGAGCCAAGAGTACCCCAGGGAGACTGGAGAATTTGACTGCAATTGTTGTATCAGATGCGAACTTTTGGAATCTTGTAGCCATTCCTGGCAAACAGCTTGGAGCCAATCTAGTACAATGAAGGAGAGAGAAAAAAGGGACCCTTCATCTTCATATTTTTTGGAAAGTGCATCAGCAACCACATTGTCTTTTCCTTTCTTACAAATGATCTCATAATCATATCCAAAGAGCTTAGTCACCCATTTTTTTTGCTCGGGAGAGGAAAGGCGTTGTTCCATAAAATACTTGAGACTTTGATGATTTGTATTAATTTGGAAGCATTTCCCCAAAAGATAAGGGCATCAAAGATCCACGGCATGCAAAATAGCCAACATTTACTTTTCATAGATTGATTTTCCCAAACTTCTCTCTGACAGTTGTTTGTTGGTAAAGGCCAAAGGTCAACCCTCTTTCATAAGGACGACGACAATTCCTTTCCCAAAAGCATCACATTCCAAGACCAAGGTATTTGTGAATTCAGGAAGGGTCGGGACTGGAGTGGTGCACATAGCCATAGTCAAGGTTTGAAAAGCTCGAGCACCTACTGGAGTCCAAGTGAAATAATTAATTTTAAGGAGAGCAATGAGAGGTGTCGCAATATTTCCATAATTCTTAACAAACTTGCGATAATAACCTGTTAAACCAAGAAATCCACGCAAGATTTTGAGAGTATTTGGGTGAGGCCAAGCTTGCATAGCTTAAATATTTTTAGGATCCATCCTGACACTGGCCTTGCCAACAATGTGACCCAAGTACTCGACTTTTGAGGCACCAAAAGCACATTTTGATTGTTTGAGGAAAAGTTAGTGTTGCGAGAGTAGATGGAGAATTTGATCCACATGGGAAAGATGAGATTGCCAAGTTTTACTATAGATGAGAATATCATCAAAGAAAACTATGACAAAATGACAAAGAAAAGGATGGAAGACATGATTCATGAGGCTTTGGAAGGTGGACGGGGAATTACATAGGCCAAAGGGCATGACCAAAAACTCATAGTGACCCTCATGAGTTCGAAAGGAAATCTTGGGTATGTCAGCTTCTTGCATATGTATTTGTTGGTAGCCAAAATGTAGATCAAGTTTAGTGAAGTACTAAGCACCACTCAACTCATCCAAGAGATCATCAATGACAGAAATGGGGAACTTGTCCTTGATGGTGAGATTATTGAGGGAATGAAAGTTAGGACACATGCGCCAAGTACCTTCTTTCTTAAGTACCATAACCAAAAGGGAAGAATAAGGGTTGGTACTCGGGCAAATAACACCCGCTTGAAACAATTCCTGCATTATTTTCTCAATTTCATTCTTTTGGGAAAAGGGGTGGTGATAAGGGAGAACATTGGGAGGAAGACTGCCAGGAACAAGGGGAATGGAATGATCATGAAAACTACAAGAAGGAGGAAGGCCCTGAGAGGTTCAAAAAATAGCTTAATGTTTGGAAAGGATAGCTTGGAGGTCAGGATGGACAGAGGGTGTCTCAACAACTTGAATAGAATGGATTTGAGAAATGATACTAGAGTGGCCTTTCTTGCAGAGATTTTCCATATGATGGGAACTAATGATATCAGGAGAACCAGCTGTGAGGCCTTGGAATTGATACTTTTTTCCTTCCTGTTGGAATTGCATGGTTAATTCCTTAAAATCCATAAGAATGGGACCCAAAGTGCATAACCATTCAGCACCTAGCACAATTTCACAACCTCCCATGTCAATAGAAAACATATGAGATTTCAGTTGGTAATGTCCAATTTGAAGATAGACATTTTCACACCTCCCACCACATTTCATGGACCCACCATTGACTATCATGATTTGAAAAGTATTGACAGCACAAATATAGCAATTGGTTTCCTGGGCAATGTGATGATGAATAAAATTGTGGGTGCTACCACTGTCAACAAGGATGATGACCTTCCTATGATTAATGTAGCCAATGAGCTTGAGCGTTTGGGGGGGCGAGACTCTAGTGAGGGAATGAAAGGAAATAAGTGGGTCAACTTCAGGTGGGTCAAAAGGCTCTTGGGTGGCATCGGGAAGGGAGGGTTCTTCAACAAGGGGAACTGTCACATCCTCTTCAAGAACATCTTCTGAGATGGCCATAAATAGTTTTTGTTCTTACACTTGTGCCCTGGAAAATATTTTTCACCACAATTATAGAAAAGACTCTTTAGTTGGCATTCAGCCATTTCATCCCTAGTTAGTTTCTAGACCTTGAGGTGAGTAACAAGGGGGTTAGGATTAGCGGGTCGAGGGCGAGGAACAAAAGGGGGTTTTTTGTTCTGGGACAAAATAACTTGTTGGGCCTCTTTAGCACGTTGAGTAGCTTCCAACCAAGTGGGAGGGCGGGCCATGAGAAACTGGGAACGGATTTCATCCTTGAGACCAATGATAGAGAATTCACGGAAGAATGCATCTGACATGCCCTCTGTTCGAAAGGCCAAATGCTCAAAAGCATTGATGAAGTCTTCCACTGTGCCTGACTATTTCAACTGGGTTAAATGACCTAGATAGTGGGTATCATTATCAAAGCGGGCATAGAGCTCAGCTACAAACTGGATCCGGGAAATATACCCCTGACATGAATTTTTGTGCCATTTCCACCATTACCAGCGTTCAGGATCTATATATAGGACAACATAGTGAATTTTGGCCAACTCTTCAGTAATACCATGCAGAGAAAAATATCGATCCATTTGAGTGACCCAACTTGTAGGATCATAGCCATCAGATTTATTGACCTCTACACGGGGAAGATGGGGTTCACGATGAAAGGAGTTGGAGTGAAAATGTGGAGACTCAAAGGAATCAATGGCATTGGGTTGTGGTGATGAAGAAGGACCCATAGGGCAATTCAACAATTGATTGAAAACAGACTAGAGGGCGGTCAGTTGGGTTGTGAGGTTGGATTCCAAGGTGTCAATGCAGGAATTGGTGGAATCTAGTTGAGATGTGAGTTGTTTGATGGAGACATGGGATTGATTGACGAAATTTTGGAGATCTTGGTTGCGAGTGGTGGCCATTTGGAGAGGAAAAGTGCGGGTAATGAAAAAATGGGTAGGTGGGACCACAAAAAAATGACTTGGAAGTGATAGGCACCATGACGATCAGTGCTTGCAGGGAAATATAATGGGGTAGGAAAAAAATAGGGAAACTGGGAAGGGTTGGGTTCCACTGAAACAAAAAGGATTCAAAATGAAGGGTATAACTGTGATCAGGGAGAAAAGGGGAATCCAATGGAATAGGTCCCAAATAAGTTGGTCAGCAGGACCACTATACTCCTTTTTTTTTTTACTACTGCGGAGTTATACTCTGGCCTGAAGAATACCACAGTGACAAAATTCCCAAATGCTTAATAGGAAGAAATGTGTAGTAATTTTGCAACCAGAATGCAGAAGACAATGTAGCATGGAAATAGATCTTGTTGGTTCTATTTTTGTTTCCTTCCCAAGGGTTAGGGTATTCAAGGGTTCTACAAGCAATGGTTTGCCATGTGCTATAGCTCTTTGATATATGCATGGGGTCCAATAGTAGTACTCGGCCCAAGATCTCAGGGCACCAACTAAGGAGGCTAGACCGTACCCTTAGCCATACTACCCAACTAACCAGGTACTAGAGAGTATCTTCTCAAGTGTTTCTCTTAGTGGCGCTATAGCAGTCAGGCAACCGATCTGTTTATCTGCAGAGGGCTTCAGGAGATCTAGGTCGATCTGTATACAGGTGTTGTCTGATGCGCTACCATTCGAAGGGGTACCAACAAGTGATTACAAGGGTGGCCAACAAATGTGTTCTTAAGTACCACTTGTATTTCTTGCGTGTATGAATCCCCGAATGTGGGTTTATGCGCATAACGACAGATCTCTGTATCTTAAAGATGTCAAAATATGTCTCTACCCTGAAAAAACCATTAACCCATAGTTTTCTGTCGAGGAAGGTGCTCTAATACCACTTGTAATATTCCATATATAAAAAGTATGCATAACAGAAATAAATAGCTAGAAATGGTAGATGAAAAACAATATAACTAGAACAACACCACAATAATACCAGAATGATAGAAAAATAACACCAGAAATAACACTTTGATTACCAAGAGCAATGTTCACTTGCCTCTTCGAGGGGGCAACCTCCAGCAGATCAGAGTTCTATTATAATAATATCCAAGACAAAACTTCTCATACCCTCAACTCCTATTTATACTAAATGTGTCTGTCAAAAGAACAATCTAGAGGAAGATCCTTATAGAAGTGGAAGCTTCTATTAGGTCTTATTACATTGGACTTATTGTTAGGCCTTATTAATATTGACCTTTATTACATGGAAATGTATTATTCTACCTACGTGAGGGTTTAGGTCCCTAACATATTCTTCCCACATAGAGGATTCAACATTTCCATATGCTCTAATAATGTTTTTAGATTCTTTTGATAGTCTAGCATTAATGGAAAACGTTTTTCCCTAAATTCCTCATTGGTCATCATCTTTGTTTCCCTTAACCAATGCTGAAATTTAAGTGTTGGTCACTTAATGATGCAATATGAAATATCTTCTCATGGTTTCTCTTCAGGGTGGAAAGATCTCCATCTATGATACCATTGTAATGTCCCTAGGCTAGGATATTAGATCTGTTAAAACAATTATGTTTTCTTTCATCAAATACATTTCTTTATGTGTGTATCTTTACTATAATCTGATTGACAACTTTCTTCAAACAGTTTGTATACACCTGGACTTTCGTCAAACATATTATATTCGACCCAAGTACACAAGGAATAGAATAAGAAATATGTGGTATTTTACTATGAAGGGAGATATAAACACAACAACAATGATGTTCTGATGGCTGCTACGGAAAATGCAATACATCAAAGGAACCCTACTACAAAAGTCAAGCCAAAATTTGGAAGATACCACAGTCACCTCAAGAGATGATATATCCTCCTGTGAACTATCTAACCCGCACTAGTGCGATATCAATCTGCTCCTCGAACATCGGCTACAAAAATCCAACTTCCTATACCTCCATATCTCTACAACTTTAGATTTCAGAGGTCCTAGCAGGATGATGTTGGTCAACGTGTGGGGCCTCACATGACACCCTATACTTAACCCGCAGGAGCATCTCCTATCATGGTTTCCCTGAAACCCTATTGGTATATGCAAAAACATGAGTGAAACCTCTTTGAAAAGTTCCACAAATCTCCTGCACGAGTCAATCTACCTCCAACTAAAAACAAACCCAAAATTGAAGCTCCAATGAAGACCCCGTATGGATCCTCATCCTTCTCTAGATAGGGTGGATATTTCACCACCAAAAAGAAACTACAAGGGTGTAATGGTTTTTCTAAACCCTAACGAAACATTAGCTCCAAGAGCACTCCAAAGAGATTAATCCAAATACATGATGCAAAGTGAAGTGTCACCCCTCCTTTTAACCATCTTCCCTGCCTTCTAGAACTTTCCCCTTTTTGACTAAATATAACTTCTAGAATTTTCACCTTTTGACTAGATCAAATATAACTCCTTTTGACTAAATCAAATATGACCCTTCTCCCACTTTTACTTTCACTTTAAGATTAAAAGTCACTTTTAATAATTAAGTAGCTTATTAATCTAAAGTTACTTTATTCTCTTAATGTCACTTTAAATACATAACATC
>SNQJ01S0149339.1:0-23424 GCA_010110895.2 Picea sitchensis | reverse complement strand
TTATTCATCATGTAAGTGAAAACCACTTAACAATTTATCCAAACTACCATGTCGATTCTACTATCTACATATGAAATTGAGAAGTTTCAAGCAAGATCAGAGGAGTGAGTGAGAAGAACTAAGCGAGCAGGCATAGTTGCGTGGGTGGGAACACATCTATCTCTATGTAGGGTGGGGACTACCTTTCAATCAGATAAAAATAGAATAATACTTTGGATCAGCTTTTGAGGATGAGGGTGGGGAAATATAAGATAAATGTATTATACATTTATCATATATTTACCCACTCTCACCCTCACCCTCACCCTCACCCTCATATATCTCATATATTTGTTATATATACAAAACAAATAATTGTTTATATATGAAAAATGTGTAAACTTAGTTCCAATTGTATATCATATTTATATAAACAATGATATCATGTTTCTAGACTAATCTTTAAAAAAAATCTTATGAATACATTTTAAAATTACAAACTATCCCATATTACGAATACCATGTTTATATAAACAGTTCTATTCATATTATGAATATCATATTTATATAAACCATGTTTTTTTTTTGTTTTTTTTTAATATATAAACTTATTTGTATGCAATCAACTTTAAATTTATTATAAATACCATGTTTATATAAACAATTCTATTCATATTATGAATATCATGTTTATATAAACCATGTTTTTTTTTTTTTTTTTATTTATATATATAAACTTATTTGTATGTAATCATCTATACTCCTACATAGTATATTATTATATATATCTTCTTTACAACCTAATATTAAGTTTATGCCACTCTCTAGCTCTATACTTGATTAATAATAAATTGCCTAACATGTCATGCTATATGGAGATAGGGAGATAGGCATTTAAGATTTGCTGAATTGGTATAGTTTTGTCTAATTTGTTGTGATGTCAAACCCTCGAGTACCAAAAGTTCCAAGGGGCAGACCAATTTAAAGTTCGAGAGAATAGTTAATGTCTTGAATCATTTCAATACGAGTAGAGGACCAAGAATCTCTTAGATAAACTCTAGCTCAATCACACCACATGATGAAAATCTATGTTTCTCACCAATTATTGTCAAATTTTCTTTTCGTTAAACTTACCTTTTAGTTATCAAATTTGATGCTAACGCTGATACCGGTGATGGGCATGTGCAACCCATACAAACTAATAATTTATTTTATCATCATTTGGACTAGTTAATGATGGTTGTAAATATGAATATCATTATTTAATTTCTTTTATCATCATTTGGACTAGTTAATGATGGTTGTAAATGTGAATATTCAAATAAGAATAAAATATAAAATAAAATAATAATAATAATTTAAATAAAGTATAAAAAAGAAAATGTATAATTTATTAAAAAATAATAAATATTCTACTTAAATTGTAACATATATTTTATATGTTTTTCCATCATTGCCCATCAATGCAAAATAGTATGAATTGACCATTAAGGGATGGAAAATCTCATGCTAATGCATTAGTAGATATGATGTTTGTATGGAAACTCTTATGTACCAACTTTTCAAAGATTGATTGAATGGACATATTTATCATTATTACTCCATGCAGAGTTGGTTAGTTTGTGTTAAGAGTATCTTAGTTCACATCCAAGTTAGCCAAAAACATATATAATTTTGTTAAGAATGCATATTCAATGTCATTTATGTAAAGGGATGAGTAAGATGTTGAATTAATTTTATAATTTTATGTATTTAATTGATGCGTTCTAGGTTTTTATAAAGATGTAATGCAATCAATTATACATTATATTTAAATCAATTATACATTATATTTAAGGTGATTTTTTTAATTTTTAATTACATCATCATGATAAAAAAATATCAGTAAAATTATTCAATGTGTGGGTGGTATGGTTAGAGTAGAAAACTATAGGAGTGGTTGTTTAGGCATTCATATAATACTAGTGGTTAGTGTGGGTGATAAACATAGACATATATTTTAGTTGAATTTTGGAAGTTATTTCGTAAAAGATAGGAATTGTGAAGATGTGATTAAGATTCTTTAATCTGATAATTGAATAATTTGTGGAGTCATTGTTCCCAAGTTCAAAAAATACACAAATTATTTTATCTGTATTGTTGAAAGGAAAAGTAATTGTTGTGTGTCCCCACATTCTACATCAAAAAATTGTATTATTAGTCAACGACCTTCATATTCTAGTTTCTATTATGATTGTTATTTTGGGATTCTCCTCAATTCAATGATTGCATCAGCATAGAGGTTTTCATAGTGAATACCAATGTGTAGAATAGTTTAAGATGTTTTTTAGGAGGTTCAAATTTGTGGTATCATGTTGGACTAAGGTGGTTTCATAACATACATTATAGACATTATATTTAGAACAAGTTGATGTGTATGTGGAGCATCAAATTGGATCATGGAATTGTATGTGGAGTATAAAACTTGAAATAAACTAACTATGGATATGGGTCCTTAACCGAAATGTCAGAGTGGGGTGTTGAACAAGCTACCCTCATCATAGGTAGAGATTAAACCCATGGAACTATATGTGGAGATGTGGTGGAGATCTAGTGCAGCCGCGCCCTCACTGGCACGTCCGCTTCAACATGATCTTCTCTCCCTCTAGGCCCGAAGAACTCCAAGGTTCCTCTATTTCCCTATCGGGAAATCTGCACCCCACAGATTCTCTCTTCATGCGATCCCCCCCCTTTCTTAACTTATCGGGGAATCGGAACTCCCGACTTTGCGAGTCTAACGGTTGATCACTGGGCTCTCGAATCCCTGAGACCCGATACCTTAGTCAACACTGACCTTCTCTCACCTTGTCGAGACTCTTGCTCTATCGCGATTTTGCCACTCGCGATGTCATGCACTTTGAATTTCCGACTTCCGATATTCGATGCAATGAAACTCCGATGCACGTGTGGGCTGTCTCTTCAACTCCTTATCACCCCTATAGGGATTTCGAAATTCGGGGGATCACGAATCCGGATGTCGATGGACTCGGGACTTTCCTTCTCCCGATCCCCTATACTACACCACCTGTCCTCCACTATTTCCCGCTGTGGCCCACACAAATTTTCTGTCGGGATATCGTGTTTCGCGATTCTGAGCGGTAAGATTTCTCTGTTTTCGAAAACCCCGATTCTTCGATCTCCGACTCCTCGGGATCTCCTGACATGCATCCTTGTTGATAAACGGTTCTAATCTTATCGGGATATCGTGGATCGCGATTCCTGATGTCTTGGGTTCTGCACTCTCGGAATTCCCGATGACTTCAATATCCTGATGACTTGTCCGAGACTTCTCCTCTAGGCACTAGGGCTTAACCCCTACGGAACTCCTGCCGAATCTGACGGCTGACGGGAATTTAACCACCGATCCAACGGCTTGCGGCGATTCACGAAATCTCCTCAGAGGATTTCGATCGTCCATCCTTCCTTGGATGTTCCCACGAGATGAAGAAGTGTCTCCCCACAAGACTCGTTCACCTACTCGCCAACCTGCGACGCTTCTCTCAGACCTTCCACAACAGCTTCCCTGCACTTACCCTTCCGTGAATCCAAAGGCCTATTCCTCCTGAGCTTTTCCACAATATTCAGTCTTCAGAAAGAAACCTTGCATGCACTCCTTGTGGAAAATCTTCAACAACGCTTAAGCGTTGAAGGCACTCGACCA
The DNA here is from genome assembly GCA_010110895.2 of Picea sitchensis. Lineage (NCBI taxonomy): Eukaryota > Viridiplantae > Streptophyta > Pinopsida > Pinales > Pinaceae > Picea > Picea sitchensis. The sequence goes on along the minus strand of SNQJ01S0149339.1, from coordinate 19,745 downwards.
TGCGCACGCCTGCAGCAGTAGTCTTCTGATACTCTGCTCAGAATCACAACTTTGAGACTTAGCTTGGCCTGCGCACTCCTTGCACGGCACTGTGCCTAACTGCCTCTTCGAGGAAATGAGTACAAAAGTTACCTCTAATTGAACCCTTCTGTCAACGCACTCCTTGCGGACAATTCAAACAGAGAATCAGACACAAAACCATGAAATTGAATCAATCTTCTCCTATTAATCCAGTTATCGGTACATGGGTGTTCTTTGCACAGTTCTCCGGTTGCTCTTCTCTTCCTGAATGCTTGATAATAATACAATCATACAATGAGGGTGTCTATATCCGTTTTCCCTCTCGGACTCTAGGCTATCAAATCTAGAATTAAATTCCTATCTAACTGCATTAAATCTATTAAATGTCAACTATCTACCTAAGGACGAGAGCTTAAAGGTTCAAGGTCCATTTACAATATACAAGTGCGCCATCTCTTAAATGAATCATTTAAGTTTTGCGCAACAGTTCCAAAGCATTTTCAAAAATTTGTGCTGGCTTGTCCAGCTGTCTTCCGCTCTGCGTTGGCTCACTTGTTGTGCTGGCGATGCTCCTGCATCATACTCCTCAGCTTGAAAACTTTCATGGGCTCCTGTCCATGAGCTCCTGCACGATATTTTCATTCTTCTGTATCTCAGCTTCAGTCTCCCAGCTGGCATCTTCCACTGGGTGATTCTTCCACTTGACCAGATACTCATAGTATTCTTTTCTCCTAGTCTTCTTACCCACTCTCTTGTCCAGTATGCACTCCATCTGTGGCTTTTCTGCAACTGGCAATTGTTTCATCCACTGGATCACTGGGAGCCTATCTCCAGTTTATGCTTCTCCAGTCTTGTATGGATATAAATCTGCGATATTGAATATTAGAGATATTCCGATTCCATCCGGCAACTCAATCTCATAAGAATTTTCCCTGAATTTTCTCAAGACCTTGCATGGCCCAATTTTCTTCATCTTTAGCTTATTATATGTTCCCCTCGGGAACCTTTCTTTCCTCAAATGTGCCAGAACTAAATCACCAACTTCAAACTGAAGTTGTCTCCGATGTTGATCTGCTCTGCGCTTATACTCCTGGCTTGATTTCAGTAGTCGCTCCTTCACCCTGCTGTGAAGTTCTTTCATCGCTTCAGCGAACTCATCTGCACTAGCACTACTAGTAGCAATCTGTTCTGAATCTCTCAGTTCAGAAACTCCCCTCGGTTGCATTCCATATACAACCTGGAATGGACTCTTTCCTATGCTTCGGTTCATTGAATCATTGTATGCAAACTCTGCCTGTGGTAATATGTTGTCCCATATGCTATGGTGCTCCGTCACCAAACTCCTCAATAATTCTCCCAGACTTATGTTGACCACTTCTGTTTGTCCATCTGTTTGTGGATGATAAGCAGAACTAAATGCCAAGTTAGTCCCTAGCTTCTTCCATAAGGTCCTCCAAAAATGCCCTATGAATTTAGTGTCTCTGTCTGAAACTATTCTTTTCGTCAATCCATGGAGTCGAATGACCTCCTTGAAAAACAAATTCGTGATATGAGTCACATCGCTGGTCTTCTGGCATGGAATGAAATGTGCCATTTTAGAAAACCTGTCCACCACTACAAAGATGGAATCAACACCTCTTAGTGTCCTCGACAAACCCAATACAAAATCCATGCTAATCGCCTCCCACGGCCTCTCTGGTATGGGAAATGGCTGATAGAGTCCTGCATTCTACTTTCTTCCCTTCGAATGCTGGAACATTCTGCATCTGTCAACAAACCTCTTGACCTCTGCTCGCATTCCCGGCCAAAAATATGACTCATTCAGCTTTGTGAATATTTTGTCATGACCAAAATGTCCTGCTAATCCACCACTGTGCTTCTCCTTTAACAAGTTCTCCCTCATGGAGCATTTCGGAATACACAGTTGATTGCCTCTGAACAACAATCCTTCCTGGATCATATAATCCATCCAAGGACTCCTATCTCTGAGAAATGGATTCTCAGCTGCTTCATACGCTTCTGCAAAATCTGCATCACCTGTGTACATGTCCCTGAGATTATCAAAACCCAAGGTTTTGACTCGGAACTCCTACAGAAACAAACACTTCCTGCTCAAAGCATCAGCCACTTTGTTAGCAGTTCCTGAAATGTGCTTAATCACAAATGTAAAATTCTTCATATACTCTACCCATTTGGCCTGCTTCTGATTCAACTTCTCCTGTTGAGTCACAAACTGTAAAGCATGATTGTCACTATACAAAACAAATTCCTTTGGGATCAAGTAATGCCTCCACTTCTTCAACGCCTGTATGATAGCGTAAAATTCTTTATCATACATGGAGTATTTCAGTTTCGCCTCATCGAGCTTCTCGCTGAAATATGAAACTGGTCTGTCTTCCTGGCTTAAGACCGCTCTTATGGCAAACTCGCTTGCATCACATTTCACCTGAAATGTCTTCTGAAAATCCGGTAACACAAACACTGGTTGTTCCATGATCTTCCGCTTCAACAGATTGAAGCTCTTTTCAGCCTCTGTTTTACAGTGAAAAGACTTATGCCGCTTCTTCACTGTGTCCATCATCGTTGTGCTAATTCCACTGAAATTCCTGATGAATTTCCGGTAGAAACTAGCCAAACCATGAAAACTCCTCACCTCGAAAATATTTCTCAGTGATGGCCAATTCTTGATGACTTCCACTTTATCTGAATCCATTCTCAACTCATTCGTTGAAACAACAAAACCCAAGTAAATGAGCTTTGTCTTCATAAATGAGGACTTCTTCATGTTTATCAATAGCTTCTCCTACTGTAGCTTCCGCATCACAATGGCCAAATGCTTCAGATGTTTAGCCTCTGATTTACTGTAAATCAGTATGTCATCCAAATAAACAATGACAAATTTCCCGATGAATTCCCTCAGGACTTCTTTCATCAACCTCATAAAGTTACTTGGTGCATTCGTCAAACCAAACGGCATGACTAGCCATTCATACATTCCTTCGTTTGTCTTGAATGTTGTTTTCCACTCATCGCCTTCCCTCAAGCGAATCTGGTGGTATCCTCTCTTCAAATCTATCTTTGAAAAATACCTTTCCCCACTCAGGTAGTCCATCAGATCATCCATTCTCAGAAATGGAAATCTGTACCTGATGGTTATCTTGTTTATCGCTCTTGAATCGGTACACATTCTCCAGCCTCCATCCTTCTTCGGACTGAGTACTGTTGGAACAACACATGGACTCAAGCTTTCTCTGTCTAATCCTTTGTCCATCAACTCCTGGACCTGCTTATTAACCTCTTCATTTTCTTTTGGCATCAACCTGTACGCGGCTTTGTTCAGAAAACTGGCTCCTGGTATGAGATCTATATGATGACTCACACTCCTCATCGGTGGCAACGAACGAGGTAATTCGTCCACTATGATGTCAGCGAACTCTTCCAGCAGTTCCTGAATCTCATCTGGTAGATCATCCATTATTTTGCTAGTCAGAACAATCCTCGGTTTCCTGACCACAAATAATTGTGGATCTTCCTTCTTCTTCACCTCTGTAAGAAGTTCCTTCCCACTCATGAGAAGTATTGTGTTGCTTACTTCCGGCTTCACCTCCTTATCTTTTATTGGAAGCAACATATGAGTTCTCCCATTCTTCTCCAGGGTGTATGTGTTCATTCTCCCATCATGAATCACATTTCTATCATATTTCCACGGTCTACCCAGTAATAGATGACATACATCCATGGGAATAACATCACAGAGTACTTTATCATTATACCCTCCTATTTTGAATTCAACTAAGCATTGTTTAGTAACAGTTACCTGGTGTCCTTTTTGTAGCCATGAAACTCTGTATAGGCTTGGATGATCAGTCGTCTCTAGCTCCAGCTTCTCTACCATCTCGGTTGAAACGAGATTATCTATGCTACCACTGTCCACAATAACCTTGCATACCCTATCTTTGGTCTTGCAAGATGTTTTGAACAGTCTGGTCCTTTGAGCTGAGTCCTCCACCTCCTTTCCGGGTGTTAAGAGAACTTTACGCATCATCAGCGACCTTCCACCTTCTGTGTCCTTGGCCTCAACATCCTGCTTCTGCGCTTCGGCGACGTGAGCTTCTCCAATGTCCTTCTTTTTCTCTGGAAACTCGTATGACTTGTGCCCATTCTTTCCACATGTGAAGCATGTGATTACTCCACCTCTCCCTCTTCCTCTACCTCTGGTACGAGGAAAAGTGTTGTTGTCAGCATATCCTTCGCTCTGCTCTGTATGTTTCCCTCTCTTTTCAACATGTGGCCCTCTCTGTGAGGTTCCACCTCTTTCAACCTTACCCTGAGGTTTCTTCCATTCCTCTTTGGCATTCTGGTATTTATCTTGGGAAACTGCCTTGCCTCTGGGCTAGCTTCTGCCTCATCCTCACTGACCTTGCTTACGGCTCAGCTTCTCCTCGGCTTTCAGAGCCATCTGATAAGCATCCTCCACCATCCTGATGGTAACCATTCTCAATTCATCCTAAATGTCATATCTCAGACCATTCAGATATATAGCAACCTTCTCATCATCGCTCTCCCGATGACCTTCTCTGATGTTCAGTCGATAGAATTCCTCAGTGTATTCTTTCACCATCATCAGCTTCTGTCTCATGTTCTGCATCCTCCTGAACAGAGTAATTTGATAGTCTCTTGGGATGAACTTTGCCTTCATCTTAGCGATCATTCAGTCCCAACTCTTAATCTTCTTCTTTCCTTTGCAGCGTCTGTCAGCTTGTAGCTCGTCCCACCATAAGGCTGCATGTCCTTTTAAGTGCATGACAGCATGTCTAACCTTCTTATCCTCTTCGATATCTTCATAATCGAAATAGGTTTCAAGAGCTCTAATCCAATCCAGTAGCTCCTCTGCATCCAGATTTACCTCATAGACTGGAATGTTCATATTTGCTTTTGAACCCATCCTGGCAATAGATTTAATTAAAAGTTCATTCGTTGCATCCTCGGCTGCAACTTCCTCATCGTGTTCAGCTTCAACTTCATCTTCTGAATCTCTGAAATCCCCCGCACTAACTATGTGTCTTTGCGTTGTCTCCATATCCTCGAGTCTTGCTTGGAGATCTGGCGCAACCGCACTCCTCGGAGCATGACCGCTCTTCCTCAGGATCTTCTTTCAACTCGGCCCGAAGAACTCAACGGTTCTTCTACTTCCCTATCGGGAAGTCTACACCCACAGTTCTCTTCGGCTGCGATCCTCCCTTCTCTACTTTCAGAGGATCGGAACTCGCGGCTTTTGCAAGTTCTTGTTTTCTCGCTGAGATCTCGAATCCCCGAGACCCGATATGTTAGTCAACGCTAACTTCCTTTTGCTTTATCGGCCTTCCGCTCTATCGCGACCTCGCTACTCGCGATACCAAGCCTTCGGGTTTCCAACTCCCGACTCGCGAAGTGCCGAAACGCTGATGCGCACGTGCGAGTTGACTCTCCGGCGATCCCTTCTCTCGTCGGAACTTCGGACTTTGCAGGATCGCAAATTCTAACACCGAATATTCAAGACTTCTCGCGACGAAGTCCCGATGACTTCGCGCCACCTGTACTCCACTCCTCCGATTCCCCATGGCCCACACTATCTACGAAATCCCCGAGATGTCGCTTGTTGCAATATCGCGATTCCCATTACCGAGTCTTGGTCACTTTTCTCACGAGATCCCGATAGGCAATCTCACGAATAATCCAACATCCCCGCCTGAACTCTGAATCCTTCAGACGTCTCCCATGTAACTTCCTTGCACCTTTCCGAGATCTAACGATCCTCGGAGTTTCACGAAACCTCGACAAAGGATTCCAACTGTCCGTGTTTCCAAATGGACTTCTAGGAATGAACCAAGTACTTCCTCTACGAAGACTTGTTCACCTTCACGCGAACCTTTAACACTTGTTCGAACACTTCGATGCACAATCCCTTTATGCAATTCTTCAACGAATTCGATGGCCTACTCCTCTTGAGCTCGTTCTTGACTTCTCAAGTCCTTTTGAGAACTTCTTGCACGCACTCTTTGCGAAAAATCTTCAACAACGCCTAAGTATTGAAGGCACCCGACTCTGCGCACTCCTGCAGCAATAGTCTTTCGATACTTTGCTCAGAATCGCAACTCTGAGACTTCGTCCAGCCTGCGCATGCCTTGTACGGCTCCGGTGCCAAATCTGGACTTCTAGGAACTTAGAACAAACGTTACCTCTATTTGAACCCTTCTCTCAACGCACTCCTTGCGGACAATTCAACTGCACTCCTTGCAGGAATTCTCTGGTTCAAGATAGAGAAACAATTGAAACTAATTCCTTCTTCCCTCCAGACTTCAAGTTCACCATGAAATCACATACACAGAATATAAAAGCAATTCATGACAGGAAGCAAAACATTCACGAGCATAACATTAATAGAAAGAAACATCACAAAACCATGGAATTGAATTAAAACTTTCTTCTATTAACTCAATATCTGTACATGGGTGTTCTTCATACAAATCCCTCTGCTTGCTCTTTTCTTCTTGAATGCTTGAATAATGTTACAATGCACAATGAGGGTGTCTATATCCGTTTTCCCTCTCGAACTCTAAACTATCAAATCTACAATTAAAATCTACCTACCAACATTAACTAAAATAAATGTCGTCTATCTACCTAAGGACGAGAGCTTAAAGGCTCAAGGTCCATTACAATATACAAGTGCGCCCTCTCTTAAATGACTCATTTAAGATTTGCGCTACAATCCTAAAGCACTTCAAAAATTTGGGTTGGTTTGTCCAGCTGATCTCCGCTTGATGTGTTGGATCGCTTGATGAGTTGGCGATCCTCCTGCATCATACTCCCTGGCTTGAAAATTTTCATGGGCTCCTGTCCATGAGCTCCTGCACGGTTTGTCCATGCTTCTGTATCACTGCTTCGGTCTCCCAGCTGGCATCTTCCACTGGGTGATTCTTCCACTTGACCAGATACTCATAGTATTCCTTTCTCTTGGTCTTCCTACCTACTCGCTTGTCCAGTATGTATTCCATCTGTGGCTTCTCTGCAATCGGCATCTGCTTCTACCACTGGACATCTGGTTGTTCATCCCTTCCAGATCCTTCTCCCTCAGCCTTATACGGATATAAGTCTGAGATATTGAATGTCGGAGATATTCCAATGCCATCCGGCAATTCAATTTCATACGCATTCTCTCCAAATTTCTTCAGGACTCTGCATGGCCCGATTTTCTTCATTTTCAGCTTATTGTATGTTCCCCTTGGGAACCTTTCCTTCCTCAAGTGTGCCAGAACTAGATCGCCAACTTCAAACTGAAGTTGTCTCCGATGTTGATCTACTCTGCGCTTGTACTCCTGATTTGAATCTTGCAGTCGTTGCTTCACCCTGCTGTGAAGTTCTTTCATCGCCTCAACGAATTCCTCTTCACTAGCGCTGCTAGTAGAAGTCTGTCCTGAATCTTGCAATTCAGAAACTCCCCTCGATTGTGTACCATACACAATCTGAAATGGAATTTTTCCTGTACTCCGATTCACTGAATCGTTGTATGCAAATTTTGCCTGTGNTGTGGTAATATCTGATCCCAGTTGTTGTGGTGCTTTGTCACCAAGCTTCTCAGAAAGTCTCCTAGACTTCTGTTGACCACTTCTGTTTGTCCATCCGTCTGAGGATGATAAGCAGAACTAAACGCCAATTTAGTTCCTAGCTTTTTCCACAAGTTCCTCCAAAAATGCCCTATGAATTTAGTGTCCCTGTCCGAAACTATGCTTTTCAGCAATCCATGGAGTCGAATGACCTCCTTAAAGAACAAATTCGCGATGTGAGTCGCATCGCTGGTTTTCTGGAATGGAATGAAATGTGCCATCTTTGAAAACCTGTCTACCACCAAAAAGATCGAATCAACACCTCTTTGTGTCCTCGGCAATCCTAATACAAAATCCATGCTTATCGCTTCCCATGGCCTTTCTGGAATGGGTAATGGCTGATAAAACCCTACATTATGCTTCCTCCCTTTTGAATGCTGGCAAACTCTACACCTGTCAACGAACCTCTTGACATATTCTCACATACCTGGCCAAAAATATGACTCATTCAGCTTCGCAAATGTTTTTTCATGGCCAAAGTGTCCTGCTAAGCCACCACTGTGCTTCTCTTTCAATAGGTTCTCCCTCATGGAGCAATTCAGAATACACAGTTGATTGCCTTTGAAAAACAATCCTTCCTGGATCATATAATCTATCCACAAACTCCGATCTCTGAGAACTGGATTCTCAGCTACTTCATAAGCTTCTCCAAAATCTGCATCTCCTGCATACATGTCCCTGAGATTTTCAAAACCCAATGTTTTGACTCGGAATTCCTGTAGCAACAAACATTTCCTGCTCAAAGCATCATCCACTTTGTTAGCAGTACCCGAAATATGCTTAATCACAAATGTGAAATTCTGCATATACTCTACCCATTTAGCATGTTTCTGATTCAACTTCTCTTGTTGACTTACAAACTGTAATGCATGATTATCACTATACAATACAAATTCTTTCGGGATCAAGTAATGCCTCCATTTCTTCAGTGCCTGTATGATAGCATAGAATTCCTTATCATACGTGGAGTATTTCAGTTTTGCCTCATCCAACTTCTCACTGAAATATGCAACTGGTCTATCTTCCTGACTCAAGACCGCTCCTATGGCAAACCCACTGGCATCACATTTCACCTGAAATGTCTTCTGGAAATCCGGCAACACCAACACCGGTTGCTCTGTGATCTTCCGCTTCAACAGATTGAAGCTTTTCTCAGCCTCTGTTGTCCAATGAAAAGACTTATGTCATTTCTTGACTGTATCCATCATCTCTGTGCTAATCCCATTGAAATTCCTGATGAATTTCCGGTAGAAACTAGCCAAACCATGAAAAATCCTCACCTCAAAAATATTTCTCGGTGATGGCCAATTCTTGATTACCTCCACTTTATCTGGATCCATCCTCAACTCATTCGCCGAAATAAAAAAACCCAAATAAATGAGCTCTGTCTTCATTAATGACCACTTCTTCATGTTGATCAACAGCTTCTCCTGCTGTAGCTTCCTCATCACAATGGCCAAATTCTTCAGATGTTCAGCCTTGGTCTTGCTAAAGATCAGTATATCATCGAGATATACGATGACAAACTTTCCGATGAATTCCCTCAGGACTTCATTCATCAACCTCATAAATATACTCGGCGCATTCGTCAAGCCAAATGGCATGACTAGCCATTCATATAGCCCTTCGTTGGTTTTGAAGGTTGTCTTCCACTCATCGCCTTCCCTCATGCGAATCTGATGGTATCCGCTCTTCAAATCAATCTTTGAAAAAAACTTTGCCCCACTCAGGCAATCCATCAGATCATCCATCCTCGACAATGGAAACCTATACTTGATGGTTATCTTATTAATCGCTCTGGAATCGGTGCACATTCTCCAGCCTCCATCCTTCTTTGGACTAAGCACTGTCGGAACAGCACACGGACTCAGGATTTCTCTGACCAGTCCTTTGTCCAACAAATCCTGGACCTGCCTCTTGACCTCCTCATTTTCCTGTGGCGTCAATCTGTACGCGGATTTATTTGGAAAACTAGCTCCCGGTATGAGGTCTATATGGTGACTCACACTTCTCATCTGTGGCAACGAACGAGGTAATTCGTCCACTATGATGTCAGCGAACTCTTCTAGCAGTTCCTGAACCTCATCTGGTAGATCATCCACTCTAGTGCTAGTCAGAACAATCCTCGATTTTCTAACCACAAAGAATTGTGGATCTTCTTTCTTCTCCATATATGTGAGAAGTTCCTTCCCACTCATGAGAAGTATTATGTTGCTTACTTCCGGTTTCACCTCCTTATCCTTTATCGGAAGCAACCTGTGTGTCCTCCATTCCTTCTCCAGGGTATATGTGTTCATTCTCCCATCATGAACCACATTTCTGTCATATTGCCATGGTCTACCCAACAATAAATGACATACATCCATGGGAATGACATCACAGAGTAATTTATCATTATATCCACCTATCTTGAATTCAACTAAACACTGTTTAGTGACACTCACCTGATGTCCCTTCTGTAGCCATGAAACTTTGTATGGACTCGGGTGATCAGTTGTCTCCAGCTCTAACTTTTCCACCATCTCGGTTGAAACGAGATTATCTGTGCTACCATTGTCCACAATAACCTTGCATACCCAATCCTTGGTCTTGCAAGTTGTCCTGAACAGTCTGGTCCTCTGAGCTGAGTCCTCCACCTCCTTCCCAGGTGTTAAGAGAGCTTTACGCATCATCAGTGACCTTCTGCCTTCTACGTCTTCTTCGGTCTAAACATCACGCCTCTGCGCTTCTGCGATGTGAGCTTCTCCGATGTCCTTCTTTCTCTTTGGACACTCAAATGACCTATTCCCATTCTTCCCACATGTGAAACATGTGATAACTCCACCTCGGCCTCTTCCTCTACCTCTAGTACCAGGAAAAGTATTTGCGTCAGCATAATCTCCCTTCTGCTCATTATGCTGCCCTCGTTGTTCAATGTATGGTCCTTTCTATGAGGTACCACCTCTTTCAACTCTACCCTGAGGTTTCTTCCATTCCTCCTTGGGATTCTAGAATTTCTCCTGGGAAACTGCCTTGCCTCTGGGATGACTTCTGCCTCGCCCTCGCTATCCTTGCTTACGGCTCAGCTTCTCCTCTGCTTTTAGAGCCATCTGATAAGCATCTTCTACCGTCCTGATGGTAACCATACTCAATTCATCCTGAATGTCGTATCTCAAACCATTCAGATATCTGGCAACCTTCTCATCATCGCTCTCCCGATGACCTGCTCTGATGTTCAGTCGATAGAATTCCTCAGTGTATTCTTTCACTGTCATCAGCTTCTGTCTCAGGTTCTACATTCTCTTGAACAAAGTAATTTGGTAATCCCTTGGGATGAACTTTGATTTCATCTTCGCAATCATTCGATTCCAGCTTTTGATCTTTTGCTTGCCTTTGTAGCGTCTGTCTGCTTGAAGCTCGTCCCACGATAATGTTGCGTGTCCCTTCAATTTTGTGATAGCATGCCTGACCTTTTTATATTCTTCGATGTCTTCATAATCGAAGTAAGTGTCAAGAGCTCTAATCCAATCCAATAGCTCTTCTGCATCCAAGTTCCCCTCATAANGGGCGATATCTTTAATTAGTCGCTCAGTTGATGCATCTTCGGCCGCAACTTCCTCTTATTGTTCAGCTTCAACTTCGCCTTCAGAGTCACTTAGATCTCCAGCACTGGTTGTGCGTCTCTGCGTTGTTTCCATCTCCTCGAGTCTTGCTCGAAGATCTCTCATCTGTCTCTCCATTTCTGGATTTCCTGCCGGTCTGCCTCTTCTTCGCACCTCCCTGTCTTCTGGGTCGGGTGATTGTCTTTCTCTTCTGGGCAGCATGGTGAATTTTCTCTCTCTCTTCTATAGAAAACAAAGAGTATATCCCGCTCTAATACCAAACCTGGCGCAACCGCACTCCTCGGAGCACGACCACTCTTCCTCAGGATCTTCTTTCCACTCGGCCCGAAGAACTCAACGGTTCTTCTACTTCCCTATCGGGAAGTCTACACCCACAGTTCTCTTCAGCTGCGATCCTCCCTTCTCTACTTTCGGAGGATCGGAACTCGCGGATTTTTCAAGTTCTTGTTTGCTTGCTGGGATCTCGAATCCCCGAGACCCGATATGTTAGTCAACGCTAACTTCCTTTCGCTTTATCGACCTTCCGCTCTATCGCGACCTCACTACTCGCTATACCAAGCCTTCGGGTTTCCAACTCCCGACTCGCGAGGTTCCGAAACGCCGATGCGCACATGCGAGTTGACTCTCCGGCGATCCCTTCTCTCGTCGAAACTTCGAACTTCGCAGGATCGCAAATTCTGACACCGAATATTCAAGACTTCTCGCGACGAAGTCCCGATGACTTCGCGCCACCTGTACTCCACTCCTCCGATTCCCCGTGGCCCACACTGTCTACGAAATCCCCGAGGTGTCGCGTGTCACAATATTGCGATTCCCGTTACCGAGTCTTGGTCACTTTTCTCACGATATCCCGATAGGCGATCTCACGAATAATCCAACGTCCCCGCCTGAACTCCGAATCCTTCAGACGTCTCCCGCGTAACTTCCTTGCACCTTTCCGAGATCTAACAATCCTCGGAGTTTCGTGAAACCTCGACAAAGGATTCCAACCGTCCGTGTTTCCAAATGGACTTCTACGAATGAACCAAGTACTTCCTCCACAAAGACTTGTTCACTTGCATGCGAACCTTTAACACTTGTTTGAACACTTCGATGCACAATCCCTTTGTGCAATTCTTTGACGAATTCGATGGCCTACTCCTCCTGACCTCATTCTCGACTTCTCAAGTCCTTTTGAGAACTTATTGTGCGCACTCTTTGTGGAAAATCTTCAACAACGCCTAAGTATTGAAGGCACCCGACTCTGCGCACTCCTGCAGCAGCAGTCTTTCGATACTTTGCTCAGAATCGCAACTCTAAGACTTTGTCCAGCCTGCGCACGCCTTGCATGGTTCCGGTGCCAAATCTACACTTCTGGGAACTTAGAACAAACGTTACCTCTATTTGAACCCTTCTCTCAACGCACTCCTTGCGGACAATTCAACTGCACTCCTTGCAGGAATTCTCTGGTTCAAGATAGAGAAACAATTGAAACTAATTCCTTCTTCCCTCCAGACTTCAAGTTCACCATGAAATCACATACACAGCATATAAAAGCAATGCATGACAGGAAGCAAAACATTCACGAGCATAACATTAATACAAAGAAACAACACAAAACCATGGAATTGAATTAAAACTTTCTTCTATTAACTCAATATCTGTACATGGGTGTTCTTCAGACAAAGCCCTCTGCTTGCTCTTTTCTTCTTGAATGCTTGAATAATGTTACAATGCACAATGAGGGTGTCTATATCCGTTTTCCCTCTCGAACTCTAAACTATCAAATCTACAATTAAAATCTACCTACCAGCATTAACTAAATTAAATGTCGTCTATCTACCTAAGGACGTGAGCTTAAAGGCTCAAGGTCCATTACAATATACAAGTGCGCCCTCTCTTAAATGACTCATTTAAGATTTGCGCTACAATCCCAAAGCACTTCAAAAATTTGGGTTGGTTTGTCCAACTAATCTCCGCTTGATGTGCTGGCTCGCTTGATGAGTTGGCAATGCTCCTGCATCAAGATCACGCATCTGTCTCTCCATTTATGGATTTCCTATTGGCCTTCCTCTTCTCCGCACCTCTCTATCCTCTGGATCAGGTGATTGTCTCTCTCTTCTGGGCGGCATGGTGAATTCTCTCTCTCTCTGCTACAGAAAACAAAGAGTCTTCCTCGCTCTGATACCACTTAGTGTAGTCGTGCCCTCATTGGCACGTCCACTTCAACATGATCTTCTCTCCCTCTAGGCCTGAAGAACTCCAAGGTTCCTTTATTTCCCTATCGAGAAATCTGCGCCCCACAGATTCTCTCTTCACACGATCCCCCCCTTTCTTAACTTATCGGGGAATCGGAACTCGCGACTTCGCGAGTCTAACGGTTGATCACTGGGCTCTCGAATCCCCGAGACCCGATACCTTAGTCAACACTGACCTTCTCTCACCTTGTCGAGACTCTTGCTCTATCGCGATTTCGCCACTCGCAATGTCATGCACTTTGAATTTTCGACTTCCGATATCCGATGCACGTGTGGGTTGTCTCTTCAACTGATCGTGAATCCGGATGTCGATGGACTCGGGACTTTCCTTCTCCCGATCCCCGATACTGCGCCACCTGTCCTCCACTATCTCCCATTGTGGCCCACACAACTTTTCCATCGGGATATCGCATTTCGTGATTCCGAGCGATAAGATTTCTCTATTTTCGAAAACCCCGATTCTCCGATCTCAGACTCCTCTGGATCTCCTAACACGCGTCCTTACTGATAAATGGTTCTAATCTTATCGAGATATCATGGATCATGATTCCTGATGTCGTGGGTTCTACACTCTCGGAATTCCCAATGACTTCAATATCCCGATGACTTGTCTGAGACTTCTCCTCTACGCACTAGGGCTTAACCCCTGCGGAACTCCTGCCGAATCTAACGACTGAAGGGAATTTAACCACCGATCCAATGACTTGCGGTGATTCGCGAAATCTCCTCATAGGATTTCGATCGTCCGTCCTTCCTTGGATGTTCCCGCGAGATGAAGAAGTGTCTCCCCACGAGACTCATTCGCCCGCTCGCCAACCTGCGACGCTTCTCTCGGACTTTCCACGACAGCTTCCCTGCACTTACCCTTCCGTGAATCCAAAGGCCTATTCCTCCTGAGATTTTCCACAATCTTCAGTCTTCAGAAAGAAACCTTGCGCGCACTCCTTGTGGAAAATCTTCAACAACGCTTAAGCGTTGAAGGCACTTGACCCTGCACACGCCTGCAGCAGTAGTCTTCCGATACTCTGCTCATAATCACAACTTTGAGACTTAGCTTGGCCTGCGCACTCCTTGCATGGCACTGTGCCTAACTTCCTCTTCGAGGAAATGAGTACAAAAGTTACCTCTAATTGAACCCTTCTATCAACGCACTCCTTGCAGACAATTCAAACAGAGAATCAGACACAAAACCATGAAATTGAATCAATCTTCTCCTATTAATCCAATTATCGGTACATGGGTGTTCTTTACACAGTTCTCTGGTTGCTCTTCTCTTCCTAAATGCTTGATACTAATACAATGATACAATGAGGGTGTTTATATCCGTTTTCCCTCTCGGACTCTAGTATATCAAATCTAGAATTAAATTCCTATCTAACTGCATTAAATCTATTAAATGTCGACTATCTACCTAAGGACGAGAGCTTAAAGGCTCAAGGTCCATTTACAATATACAAGTGCGCCATCTCTTAAATGAATCATTTAAGTTTTGCGCAACAGTTCCAAACCATTTTCAAAAATTTGTGCTGGTTTGTCCAGCTGTCTTCTGCTCCGCGCTGGCTTGCTTGATGTGTTGGCGATGCTCCTGCATCAAGATCAATCTCAAAATCAACTACTTATGAATATGGGTCCTTCACTAAAACACTATACTTAAACATTTCTAATTGAGGTACCCGCATCATTTGTAGAAATTCAACCTATGGAACTATATGTGGAGTTGTATCAAATCAAACTTAAAACTAATTGTACACGTGGATATCGGTCCTTAACCAAAACCCTAGGATGGATAATTTGGAAAGGTGCCCATGTTCTTAGTATAAATTCAACCCATGGAACTATATGTGGAGCATTGATCTTGAACCAAAATACCTATGGATATGGGTCCTTGACAAAAACACCAAACTAGGGGATTCAATAAGGTATGCACATCGTTGGTAGAAATCAACCCATGGAACTATTTATGCAATTGTATTGAGGGATCAAACTCAAAACCACCAATCTATGAATATGGGTCATTAACCATCATACCATACCAATACATTTGACAAGATATGTATATTGGTGATATTACACACCCAGATAGTATTTCTTTTCCTATGCTCATTGGTCTATGTTGATGGTGTCCCTTGGTCTGAGATATTTTCCCCTAGATAAGGGAACAAACTCCTCTTCAATCATTGCTCAGTTGTACTTCAGTTAGACTAAAGAAGTCAAGTCTCGCATGGAAACCTTGGAATTATCACCAAGTGTTGCGTGCTCACCTTGGAATCATCACCAGGAGGGCGCACTTCACATGCATGAGGCTAGGAGAGCACTACACATGTGCATGTATGAGATTCTCTTCACTCCACATATGCGAGATAGTTAATTGATGGCTACACATGGACGATTAGCTAGGACTCGGTGGAATTTCACTCTGATTTCTATTAGTGTATGTCCACATCTCTCTAGATCACTACCATGGCGCATCAGATCAACCACTATAGTGAATTAGTTCATCCAAATAGAGCATATGAGATGTAATTTTTCAATCTCTATAGTGTAGAATACAATGCTTTCATTATTTCTCTTCAACTTTTCTCTTTTTTTCTCAACTTTACAAATTTTATCTTCATTATTACTAGCAAGATTCTCTATACAAGTTTCACTCCAATTCCACGATATACATAATTAATATAAATTCAATCCATAAAATTATATGTGAAAAATGTAACCATACACATATTCTCTATAAATAAACTATATAAAAGAGAATAAACAATAATGCATTTAGAATAACACACGTTAAATCAAATTGTTGTTCCTTATTCCACTAATAAGGAATTTAATACTTAAAATCAAAAGCATCACTTTAACATCTAAGTTATAAGCTTAAACTAAACTGTTATACCTCTTTGTAAATATATACTTAAATGACCATCGTAATTGAACATTGTTCATGAATTGCATATGAAATCGAGTCCTTCACGCTATTATTTTCTAAAGATCCGAAATGCCATTTACTCATAGCTATTTTCACATGTACTTTGAAAAAGAGAGTTATGTTTTTGCCTTTTTAATATTTTGATAATGTGAATATCTTTTTTCTTATTATAGATGATGTGTAACATAAAATATATATTTTAGATAATCCAAACTTCAAAGGATGGGAAAACACATTAATTTGGAGTTTTGAAAACTCACCTCATTTTTAAGTATAAAATAATTTTAGCAAATTTTTATAATTATTAATTTGAAATTATATTAAAGTTTTAATTAAATATTTATTATATTTTGTATTTGTAAAATATTTAAAAGTTTTTGTGCAAGTTATAAGTTATAAAGGTAAAAAGAATTTTCAAGTACGTTTCTTTATTTTGAAAATGGTATTGAAGGTAAATCTTAAAAATTTTAGGGCACACTATTAAGATTATCAAGAACAAAGTTTGAAGCCATTACAAAAATATATTTATTATGAGTTTAACATGTCATTTATAAGAATTAAACCATCATTCCTTCAAACCACACAAACTAACTTCATTTAACAAAACACTTAAAAATTTATTAATAATAATCATTTGAATGTTTTTTATTATTAATTTTGAAATTATGATTAATCATTCATCTTAATTTATATTATCTTTTAAAACATAAAATATATTATAATTAGTATATTCTCATTCACCATCATGAAAAATTCATATCACTAATATCACTATCACTTTCATAATTTTATGATTTTTTTTTCTGTATTGTATTATTATAGATTCATAGTTTCTAAACTCCTCCAAATTTTATTTTAATAATTCCTAACTCCTCCAAAT
Organism: Picea sitchensis; assembly: GCA_010110895.2. Classification (NCBI taxonomy): domain Eukaryota; kingdom Viridiplantae; phylum Streptophyta; class Pinopsida; order Pinales; family Pinaceae; genus Picea; species Picea sitchensis. Next base: position 2,436 of record SNQJ01S0149339.1, on the reverse strand, counting down.
TTTATATTAATATTTGAAAAATTCATATCACCAATATCATTATCACTTTCATAATTTCATGAAACCTTTTATGTATTGTCTTATCAAAGATTCATAGTTCCTAAACTCCTCCAAATTTTATCTTAATAATTCCTAACTCTTCCAAATTTTATATTAATAATTGAGATAAAATTGTTGAAGATGAGCCCATTTTTAATAATAAAGTAAACATTATTAAATTTTTTATCTTTTATGTTTGTAGTTTTTTTTGTATTGTCTAACTGTTCTACGAAATGGTTTTTTCCAGTGAAATTTGACGATATAAATTTGCATAAAATCAGTGTTTTTTGTTCTTTAAAATCCATTTCTAAATACATAAATGGATTGAGCATGCTAAAAAACACTTGAGACAATCAAGTTATATAAAAATAATCACTCAAATCTATAGATCTAACAATTTCTCATCAAATTTTAGGCAAATGTCGTCAAAAAATATCGCTAAAAAAAATTTGTTTCATAAAACATTTAGAATAAAACTTTTTATAATATAAATAATTAGTTACACCACATTGGATACTCAAATAATTGACCACTTTTCATGAAATTGTTTTCATATTGCCAATTTTCCATCTACATCCCTCGATAGAAGGTTGACCCATTTCCCAATAATTAAGTCAACAATATTATAAATCAAATGACCATTTTTATTTTAGCAATGTGTTGGATGTGATATAGATTATTAGTTAAGCCACATTGGATACTCAATGATGAGAGCTTATAAAAAACTTGTGTATTTCGCAATAAAAGACATAATCATGGAACTTTATAGTTTAATATAAAAATATCTATTCATCTAAATCATAAAGTCTTGCATGAATTCACCTTTATCATATACTCATAACTATGTCTCCTCCTTGATATAAATTGTCCTCATAGCTTGAGAGTGTCCTCGATATTAACTATGAGTATGTCTTGGATATTAATAATGTTTTCTTAAAGAAACATTATTATTAATGTTAGGAGCTGAGATAAAGTACATTAAAAGTTAGACATTCTAAACATTTTTTAATGTTCGATTTGATTTTAATGTGAATAATTATTCCATATGTGGAAAGTTATAACCTTTTCCTTCCTCTTATTACAATTCAATGCATTGGTTTGAAAATTTATGATTGTCTATGGCCATTGGCACTCTATTTTAATAAATTTCGTTTATTTTTTAATAAATTTATAATTTTTTTATAATAAAAATGATTACATATAAAATGTATAATAAATATTTTAATATATTTTTTTAATAAATTTATAATTTGGTATAGTAAAAATGATTATATATAAAATTAATTATAAATATTTTAGTTTTATATAATATTTAAAATTTGCAATTAAAATCTTATAAACAAAATTACACTTCTATATATTTAACAAAGAATGAAATCCAATATCTATAAATAATATTAATACACAATAAAAGTTTTAGTGATTAATTTAACAATTTGTTATTACAACTCTATGTTAAATGTTTTTGGGTCTCTCTACAAAACAATGAAGAGCGAAAGGTCCATGTTGCATCAATTAATCAAGAATTTGAGCGAAAGGTCCATGTTGCATCAATTAATCAAGAATTTAAGTTATGGGGTCATGATTGTTTCATTTCCAAATTTAAGTTATGGGTCATGATTGTTTTAGTCTCAAATGTTTTTATTTATTTTAGATAACCAAAAAATTATTTCATTAATAACATATATAAATTATAATTAATTTTTTAATTATCAAATACAACCCATTTCTCATGGTTTGAAAAGTGAATATTGACATTGTAAAACAAATGAACATGTAAATCTATGATTTTTGTTGTGATCTATACACCTTAAACACCATATTTTTTTTTATGAAAATTGGAGGAAAGTATATAAATATGTCCTCTACAATGTATATAAATTTTAGGTTGTGACATTGTGTTGGGTGCAGAATGGATAAGGACTTTGGGTTCCATTCTCATGGATTTTAAGGAATTAATCATGCAATTCGACCAGGAGGGAAAACAATATAAGTTCCAAGGAATCATCGTCGGTTCCCCGAAGATCATTAGTTCCCATCACATGGAAAATCTCCTCAAAAAAGGTCATTCTGACATTATTTCCTAACTCCATGCCATACAAGCAACTGACACACCCTCTGTGCCGCAGGACCTCCAATCCATCCTCTCTAAACATCAAGTGTTTTTTTCCACTCCCCAGGGACTTCCTCCTTCCCATGGTGTTCATGATCATTCCATTTCCTTTGTCCCAGGAAGCCTTCCTCCCAATTTTCATCCCTATAGTCACCCCTTTTCCCAAAAAAATGAAATTGAGAAAAGTGTTCAAGACCCACTCAATGCAGGTGTTATCCTCCCTAGTATGAGCCCCTACTCTTCACCTATGGTCATGGTCCTTAAGAAATAAGGTTCTTGGTGCA